>CAVLJG010000001.1:69556692-69789613 GCA_963669975.1 Acanthoscelides obtectus | reverse complement strand
GTAGTTAAGGTTTTCAAAATGGGTAGAGGAAAGATTATTAGTGGAAAATTCGGTTACTGATAATTAAATTTTTTAATTCTGGGAAATCAAACTCAGAAATTGCAACTTTGTTAGACTTATCGCGGTACAGTGTAAGAAATATTGTTAGAAGATATAACGTAACTGGTTCAGTTAATATTAAGCCACGATATGTGAAAAAAAGTAATATCACAAATGCCGACCGAAGAGCATTAAGAAGAATAATCGTGAAAAACAGGCGTGCCAATTATTTACAATTAAGTGCTCTGTGGAGTGACGCTGTTGGAAGGAGAATTTCGAAGTCCACAACTCATAGAGAGTCCCACAAACTGGGATTTAGCACTTGCAAGGTAAGTTTTCTTATAAAAAAAAGTTAAGTAAAAACCCTAAAGTTTCACAACTTGTTTATAGGCCAAAGAAAAGCCACTATTACCTCCACTGCAAAGAAAAAATCGGCTTAGATGGCTAAAGAACATAGACAATGGACACTCAACAATGGTGTTCAATACAATGGAGTGATGAGGGCCGATTCGAAGTTTGGGTTGGTGACAGTCGCAGTAGAGTATTCGCAAAAAAAAATGAAGCATTCCATGTTGACTGTCTGAAGAGAAAAGTGAAATTTCCAGCATCCATTATGTCTGGGGCAGTATGTCATCAAAGGAGTAGAAAACTTCATTTTATGGATGGAAATGTGGATACAAACAAATATTTGCAATTTTAGAAGAATCGCTTTTACCAGTGATAGAAGAATGTTTGACATCCGGCCAAGATTTTGTGTTTCAGCAAGATGGTGCAGCGTGCCATATCTCAACAAAGGTTATAAAATGGATGGAAGAAAATAATGTACCACTTTTGAAATGGGTTTCTAGCAGTCCAGATCTGTCACCTATTGAAACTTTGTGGCACGAGATGAAAAAGGTTCTACCGTCATCATCCTGCTCGTACAATCACCGAAATGAGACAAAAGCTTCAAGAAATATGGGATTGTTTTACACCAAATTTTTACCAAAACTTGGTTAACACTATGCGCCAAAGAATTTCAGCCGTAATAAAAAATGAAGGTGATGTTACCCAATGGTAATCTGTCAATTGTTGCTTTGTTAACTTCGCACATTGTTTATCTGTTCAGATGTTCTATTAGTTATAGGTCCAGGTAATTTAAAATATGTATTTTTTACGACTAGAGTGTTTCTAAAATGTTTTTGAGAAAATAAATTGTTTTAGAAGTAAATAGTTTCGTCATTAGTTTATAAAGGCATATTTTGGTACAAATCTTGAAGTGGGCCAACTGAAGTGTGAAGGGGCTCGTAGCTTCGTTATTATTTAGACCAATTTCAGGAGAATGTTAGAACATTCCAATGACCAATTTTGAAAATTTCTGATGAATGCTGTTGCATATTACGTCCCTATCACACCCTGGAAGAAGCATGGCGTTTTATCAGAAACACTGTATAAATTTTCATAGTCGTAAGCCTATGTCACACAGCACATCTTGAAATTCATAACTTTAGGCTTTTATGATTATGATTTTACGATCTTATATACCTACTTTAACAGAAAGCAAATTCACGTATGTTTCAACATGATTTGTTTTCTGCGAGATTGGCTTATTCAAAGATGCTCTTGACTGCTTCAATGCATAAATCCCTTCTTCGGAAGATCATATACGTCTTTATCCTTCCCAAATATAAATGGAATTTACTGAGTTTTGTATGCAATATCAGAATAATATCTGCAACAAAGATGTATCAATTCCACAAAGATAAAAAATTTTACGCCTTGCTCCATAAATCCATTGTGTTCTATCTAGTCAAGGAAAGCTTGAAAAAAAAAAAAAGAAAAATGCTCGGAAATCGTCAGAAAGACAATATTTTATTATATGAGTACAAAATAAGTACGTGGCATTTATAATTAACTAGTGAAATAATATTAAAGATTCAAACATAAAAAACTTCATTGGTCTGTTTACAGAAAAAAAATAAGACATGCTGAGGGACCCCGAGACATATCCAGTCCATTCCACACAAAATAATGTCCTTGATGCGAAAACGAACATGAGACTGAAAAATTAACATTATCGTATGGACGCTAGACGAGACAAAGAAGGATGTCTATAGACCATCTATAGATCGTTGTCTTGAGACTGTCTCCAGACTGCCTCTAGACAAATTGCGCAACGAGGTCTACTAGTATGTATTAAGCTTAAGGATTAAACTCTGAACTGCCCATTAAACAGATCAAGTAAATGATGCAATCAAGCACTTCTATTATATTAGCAGGTGATAAAAATATCAATAAGTATAGTAAATTATTTTTGAAATTCAATATAGATGTTACAGTTATTCTTCAGAGTTTCGTTTTCGAACTTAGAATTACGGCATAGTTGTTGTTTTTTCAGTGTTCGAATCGGTGTTAATCGCATGTAAAAATGTTGAAAATCATTGGAAAAAACTGTATCTGTTAGATCGTAACTATTTTGATAATGTATCTTTGTATGAACAAGTACAGGAATACAGGGCTGTACATATTCACGTGTTTGGCAGAAGCTCTGTGATTTAAACGAATTCAATATAGCAACATAAATAGACACATCCGCGGGAAGAGATGGGAGACGTGTGGTATTGACGTTGAGCATCGATCGACGCATTTTCTGGATAGGCCACAGGCGCACCGCCAAACAAATCTCATAAACGTTTTTTTCTAATTTAGACGTTCATCTAACATAGCGCTTCGCTGTAACATCAACCCCGAACAAAATCAGTCAAGCTTTACACACTTTTCAAATTACTATTGAGCAACAAACAGAACATAAATCACTTTTTAAGTGCAATCCGTATAGCTCATATATTACTCAGACTTAAATTTGTCACAAGTCACAATACTCGTCCCATATATACGTATAAATCGTAAGAATTGTGTTGTAAACGTAAGTGATGTCAAAGAGAGACAGAGTTTGGAATACCAAAGGATACCAAAAAATCGCAATGCGTTCCTATAGCTTTAACTTATAGTTAGTATGTCTCGGCCGCCATGATGTGTCAGAAAGTAACACAACGGTGTTAGATTACAAAAGCAAGTTTCAGACTTCTAGGGGGCAGGGGTATTATGTAAAAAACTTGAAAAACGTCACAAAAGAAACGACCAAATGTCATCTTGCAGACTAGGTAGTTTTAGTGTGTTTTTAGTGTCCTTCATTCATTCCACGTTTACTCCCTATGATCGCTGTTCTCTGACGTTTAAGCAACACGTTCAGCTACAAAACGAATTCACAAGTGTACTTGTGTTAAGTTAGCATCAACAACAAACCTACGAAATGTCAAAAAAAAACGACAAAATGTCGCTTTTCAAGAGACGTAACACCCGTGCCGATATATCAAACCGTGTCAAGTAAAAAAGCTTAAGGGTTTCTTCTTAAACTAATATGTTTTTCTGATTTCTTTACTCTTGTCCTTTATTCCTTTCTTTCTTCTTTTTCATTTGTTTTTCCTTCACATTTTCGGATTTCTGTGCAACCAGTACTGACTGATTCGGCCAACGTACTTTGGACAGTCACAAATGATCAAAGGTCCTACGGACCTCCCAGACAAACGACGAATTGCAAGTCGACGTTTCAGAAAGAATAAAATTCATATGTATACTTTATCTGAAGTCACTTGAAACACTGTGAAATACCGGGTGCGTTTTATATGTCTATATTTAACACGCTCTGTTGCTGCAAAAATCGCCAAATTTCGCAGCAAAGTATAGTATCAAAGGCAGTTTCACCGGTCCACGTGGAGTAAAGCACGCCTATGCGTGGACATAGCCAATGAGAAAGCGTGTATTTCAGAGCTCCGAACAAGTGCAGGTGGCTACTGAAAATTGAAACAGTTTAGCCAGTGACGTGTAGCGGTGAATAAACGTGTTTTCTTCAGTCTGTCCGTGTTTTTTCATAGATTTTTATTAGTTTGTGTGTTTTTGACTTTTGAATACTCGGTTTACTTGTTGATTTAATTGTTGTGTTGATTGTTCTTGTGTGTCCTAAATATGGCTCTTTGGAGACCTTGGGAAAATGCTACAAGCCAAGAGGAGATGGTTGATGAACCTGTGCAGGCAGAATTCTTTCATAAAGATTTAGAGGAACAGACCCAAAGAGTAATCCTAAATATGTATGATTGTCTGAAAAACGAAAATCCAGATTCCTCGCAAAATCAAATTTTAAACAGAATTTGTATCCTGACAAAAATCAGTCGGTCTACCATTTATCGGGTTATAAAAAGGGGAGATGTAGTCAACCATTCCTTCCACAGAAAGCGCATAGGGCAAAAATTAAAAAGAATAGACGTGGGTTTTCAGGAAGATATTCGTCGTATAATATACGGATTTTATAAAGAAAATTTGGTGCCCACGTTGGAAATGATACGGGATAAATTAAAAGATTATCCTGAAGATTTTTATAATTACAAATGCTTAGACTCACTGCACTGTATTGTAAAACTGTGTGGTTTTCAATACAAAAAATTAGATAAAAGAATGGTGATTATGGAGTCGTCTCGAATCGTTGAATTGCGCCAAGAATATTTGCACAAAGTTAAATTCTATAGAGAGCAGAAAAGAAATCTGATTTACCTGGATGAAACGTGATATGATACCCATGATGTTGTGCAGTACGGCTGGGTTGACGACAGCAACAAGTGCATTTTAGATGCACCATGCAACCGTGGAAAACGAATCATTATTCTCCATGCTGACAGTGAAAATGGATTTATACCTAATGCCTTGCTGTTATCTGCCAAAAATATCAAAGAATCATGTGCCGACTATCATGAGGACATGACCTCCGACTTATTTGAAAAGTGGATAGAGCAGCAGTTAATACCAAACATTTCCCCAAATTCAGTGATTATTATGGACAATGCGCCATACCATTCCCGGCAGAAAAACAAAATTCCGAATACAGGCACAAAAAAACAAGACATTATTGATTTTATGCAGGATAAGGGAATGGAAATACCACAAAAATCAACCAAAGCCATATTATTGGATCTTATTAAAAGACAAAAATTTGAAAAAGAGTATGTTGTTGACAATCTGCTTCAGCAAAATGGCCATGAAGTATTACGTCTACCTCCCTATTACTGCATGTTTAACCCGATTGAGTTGGTCTGGGCTGCTTTAAAAAAAAGTAAGAAAACATAATCAGACCCCTCAATTAAGTGAATCGCTATTGGCCACAATAAGAGATGCAGTATCTCATATTGCTGCCACAGACCTATGGAAACAGTGTTCTAAGCATATTATTGAAAAAGAAAATGAATATTGTGTTTTGCCTCCTGTAAATCCCGTTGTAATTCCTCTACAAGATGACTCTAGCGACAGCTCCGAAGGCGAGGATGATATATAAATACCACTAATGTAAGTCTTTATATACCTTTTTATATACCTACCTGCTATGTAAATATTTGCCTATGTCAAACGTTGGAATTCTGTAATTTTTCCATTTCTTAACTTTCAGTCAACATAAATTAAACTCCCAATATAAGTATTTTTTATCCCAAATCAAAAAAATAAGAAGATAGTAAAATCCATTTATTGTGATATAAAAACATTATTATTGTCGTTCTAAATAAATGACCGCACGCCTATGATACGTCATGAAATTACAAAGGACGCGCCGACCAAAGGTTTTTATGCTATTTCAAGTGACTTCAGATAAAGTACATATACTATATTTCGCTGTGTCTGTAACGATCACCTGTGTATTGTCTGCAGCTGTCGCGATTATGGCAGGTATTCTGAACGACATCAGACGTGCTGTTGTTGGGTGTTGCTTGTTGCTCCTTCTAATATCATTATAACATGTAATTCATGCAGGGGGATGCTTTGTCTTGCCTTTTTGGCGGCTTTTCCCGTTGAAGCAGATGCCTACCTGTAGGACATTGCATTGTATAGTTTAGGTTAAGCCTAAGCTACACGCTGCTATAAAGACCCGATGATGTTGAGAAACTACTCAACGGGCTTGTTGCACAAATTTCGATGTTTTTGTTATTGGATAGTTCAGAGATGCTGGCGACTCATTTAGTAGTCTGATGATTAGGATAGTCAACTATTGTATACAACAAAAAATAGGTTCATCTAGAATAACTATACCAAATTTCAACTGATCAATTGGGCAAGAATACTTGATAGATCTAAGTACATCTCCCGTATTTACAAGAATTTGTTGTTTTTTAGGTTTCTTTTATGCATCCTATGCATTTGATCTTAATATAAATATGCATACATATCAATAATTATTTTTGCTTACGTCAATAAAACAGTAGCACAGATTTTATAAGAGTTATTTTCGTTTTTTCACATTCTTATTTATATTATCCATTTAAATTTGGAATTATCATATTCAATTTCTCAAAAAATTAACTCACTTTTTTCTGTATAAGCTCACTATTTTCTCACTACTTTTTTTGAAAATCTCACTTTTGCCACTTAAATTCATGCCTTAGGTCGCCAGCATCCGTGATAGTATGCCATGAGTAATGCTCCCCGACAAAAATTGGCTCGCAGGCTGATTGTGCACTTTGCACCGCAACTATGTCACCAGTTCATAAAATATTGGCAGAAGTTAGCCCCATTGCGTTGCGATCACAGCAGCCGTCTTGCGACGAGTTGACAATTTTTATAGGTACCTACCCGGGGAAAATGTGTTGCCATTGGGGTGACATTTTAGCTATGAAAAATAATAATTTAATCGTGATATAAATACCATTAAATAAATTCAATAGTTGTTTTTTCAAAATAACATGATTTAAGTTCCATTGGTTTTGAAACAAGAGAATCATATAGATTGAGAGGACACTGTTCTTCAGAGTAACGGTTGTGTTCTGAAGTTAGAAATTTTTGATAGCGGGTCGCAGCCGTTGCTTTCATTGTTCATGATAAGTTTTATTGTAAAGAAATGAGAAAGTGGTAAAAGAAATTCACAAAGATAGACTTACCAGGATAAATACTGAAACCACTGGCAAAAGGGGGTCTGCCGACATTACGTGAGCAACTCACGCGTTCTTTCGATGTCTTTCAACAATTTAATAGGTTACAGATACCTCTTGGTCGTGTTATTGCCAGTTTTGATGTTGTCTCACTTTCCAGTAATGTCTGGGATCAAATAGGTCAATGCTGCAATCTAACTCTGGATTTCTTTATTACTATTTTAGAATATCTTTTCCACAACAATTTTTTTACTTTTAATAACAATTTAGGCAGCAGCGGTGGCCGCAGTGGTAGACTCTTCGGTCTCCTGATCAGTCGCTGTGCGCTGCGTGGGTTCGAATCCCGCCCCAAGAGAAATTTCTCTCTTGGCTATGGATGTTGTGATTGCCCATAGGTGGTAGACGGTCTCTGACGTTCGAACGCGGAGGTACCATCCTGTGGATTTTGTAGGCGGGGCCAGAATGTGTGCATGTTGCTTGCACACGTGTTCCCTCGCCAGAGTCCGTGTGACGTCCCCCCTTTCCCTGTTTCCCCCTATAGCGCCACGGTACCCCATGGGTGCTTAGGCCTTAGCCTTAGTGGTAGTTGGAGTATAAAAAAATAAAGTCTTGGTTGCCCAATGGGATTATTGCAGTCACCAATTTTGCCAGAATATGTAGGTGATATTATTGTTCGTCTTCCATCACAAGGTGTGGACAGTATTGTTGAAGACTTCAACAGTTATGACCTATATTCAATTCACCATCGAAAAAGAGGATGAAAATCAATCAGTTCCATTGTTGTACTCAAGAATCATCAACATTTTACTGGTAGACTAGTACACAAAACCTATGTTCTCGGGAAGGTTTCTAAATTTTCCAGGTCTTACTATAAACTGAAGATAAAGTTGAATTAGGGGAAAATGAAAACAAAGGTAATTAAATTAAAAATACATCTAGCATGAAGTATTTGGGCGTAGTTTTAGATTTTCAGCTTAATTTTTCATTGCATGTTGATTATGTTAGCAAAAAAATGGGGGAAAAATAGGATTTTTTAGGAGATCATCCGAAAAGCTTAGTTACTGTAGTCGTCTTCTTGTATATAGGGTGTTTCACAACTTATCCGACAAAGTTTAACCGCATATGCAGTGTTACGAAAGAAGTTGATTTCTCAAAAAAAGTATAATAAGAGTCCTGCAGAAATTAAGTTGTTAACCCGAGTTTCAATAATAAATTGAAAAATAAATATCTGTCTGTTGCGTTCATCGTCGTGATATTAGAAAACGCATTAATAATACGATTATATATTCACATTTTAATTAATGTTTTTCATTGTTGCTATTATGCAAAAAAACTGATATTCAAAGGCTCCAGTTACTACAAAATACGGCTATGCGTACTGTATTATTTTGTATACGTTATACACCTATTAATTTTATGTAAAAAACCCTCGGATGGCTTTCAATACAGCAAAGCATAGAAATGTCAAATGTCATTTATTTTTGAAACAAAAAATCAATTATTGCCTGAATACATTTTGCTTGAGTAAGACTCATTATAAACTATAGGAAGTAGCTTTAGGGCCAAGGCTGCAGTTACTACAAAATAAGGCAATTCGTACTATCTTATTTCGTACACGTTATACACATATAAATTTAATGTTAAAAACCGTCGAATGGCTTTCAATACAGCAAAGGATAGAAATGTCAAATGTCTTATTTATTTTTAAAACCAAAAATCAATTATTACCTGAAGACTTGCAGGAACATGTAATACCGAGATCCGAGAGGCATGCATATAATATTAGACCACGTAACACTTTTAATATGGAATTCGCTAGAACATCCCATATGCAAAAATGTCTTTTTAGTGATGGTTTGAGACTTGTTAATGCATTACCTACAGAAATTAGAGAAGCGACGTCTGTAAATATATTTATTCGTAAGGTTAAGCAATTGTATCTAGATAAAATGGCATAAGACATGTAATTTCTGTGTTAAGATAATTGTATGGTATATCTCGTATTTGCTGTGGTTGCATTTACTGTGATTTTAGAAGAACTGTTTTTTTTTTGTTTTTCACTTGAGTAAGACATTATTATAAACTATAGAAAGTAGCTTTAGGGCTAAGAATAATAAACATTTCATTTTATTTCATTTCATTTCAACATACATATTTGACAATACTTTCCATGCTTCTAATCTACGTAAACTCTCAACAGTGTTTATTAATAATGGTTATCCGAGGTACGAGATTAACAGAATCTTATTTAGCTCTCCGTTTAATTTGTTGTGCCAAATCTAAATAATAATAACACCCATCCCACCTTTTCTAATAATATTGCCAATAATTCTTCCCATAATAACACCAATGTACCTGCTTAGCTTAACCAACACTGCCAAGTCCATTAATTGTAATGGTTTCAATTTAGTATACCTAGATCAATAATCTAGATCATTGATTCCCAAAGTGGTCTATATCGACCCCTAGGGGTCTATGACAACCTGCAAGGGGTCTACGTCAGCGAAAAAAAATTTGGGGCTCCATGAAATGAATATGGGGGTCCACGATAGTGGATCTCAACACATACACTGATAGTACCTATTTACTTACATCATACTATCTTATAATATCAACACATATACATTATTTATAAAAGTACCTATGAAGTAAAACATTTATTATATATATTTATAAAATTGTGTAAGTTGTAGGATGTTGGTATTCGCTTTGTGGTCGCAATACATTTTGAACTTGTAAAAACCTGAGAGTCGCAGTCTCAGAGCTTCGCTACCTTGCACTGACTTGTTCAATTCGTCACTCTATAAATACGAATGTGGGACAAATACGTTTACTCGTTTCCTGAATCTTGAAAAGGAAAGTGCTAAGAAAATATTTTAAAAAATATAAACAGATAGTATATCACCCAAATTATAGTGAGTCAGTGTTATTTTGTTTGAGAGTGCTAGAGAAAAGTAAGTACATTAGTTTTTATTAAATTTTAGTTTTGTACTTTAGCAAAGATAGATAAATTACGCCAATCATGACTTTAGTTATTAGTAGTTAAATATTCAATCATGCAAAATTACACAAGTACTCCTCAATAGTTTCTTTTCGAAAGTTTTAGCAATCGGTAATATAATTATAGTGCAATCTCCGTAATTTGAGCTAATTGTTGCAAGAAGATGTTCGAATTATGGAATGTTTTCGGAAAATCAAAAAATATTTTTAATATACAGGTGCCGGATTTTCTGTCTTATTTAAATAATTTAATTTTGCCCACAGATGACTGATGCGGTATTTGCAGCGTCTGACAACAAATTAATCGCTCTTATAAAAATCAAGGTTTTAGTAGTGTTCTACTGGTTATAAAAATACAGTCAGTGCGCCAAGAAGAACGTAACAACTGATTGGCACCGTGAGTACCCTTTGGGCCACTTTCTGATAATAGTTCTGCGTTAAAACCCAATAACATCATAAACATACTGGTAAATTAATCAAACTCCTGGCCGCATACCTTTCCATTTGCGGACAGGACCGTATCTAGAAGAATGTCATATCGTCTTCACCCAGAGCTAACTAGAAACATTTAATATGATTACTCAAACTATGACAAGTAACCCTACCACATCACAAAACCCTACGCCCAAGTCATACTCAAAAGTTGTCTCCCAACACAGCGAAAAACATCCTAACAAAGAACAAGCAATAGTTTTCAGCACTATAGAGGGAGCTAAACTACAAGACTATCTTCTGAAATTAGGTCCACTGGTAGAGCCCAAAAACATTATATTTTGCTCAAGGATCTCGAACAACAGAATATGTGTTTACCTCTCAAGTAAAAGTTTGGTTGACCAGTTCATACAACAGCATGGAGAATTAACCGTAAATGGAGAAATAATAAAAGTTCGTCGCCTAGTTACCCCCTCTGATAGACTGGTAATATCGAACGTTTGTCCGACCATCCCGCATGCAGTTCTAAACGACGCGCTGCAAAAATTGCATTTAAAGCTTTTATCTCCAATTTCATTCCTCAGAATTGGAGCCACTCTAGCGGAGTACAGTCACATTTTGAGTTTTAGGAGGCAAGTTTACATAGCACCTTCAGAGAATACGGATATCCCAGAATCCATAGAGATAACGCACAACGATCTGACCTATCGTATATTTCTTACTTTAGACAGTCAAAAGTGCTACAAATGTAAACTTATTGGACATATTGCTTCACAGTGTCCATCGATCCAGATTTCGCAGACTTCCACAGAATCAGAGACCCTCAACGATGAACTGTCAAACCCATCCGAAAATCAAGTAGTATCAGATATAACTACAGAAGATTCCACCACAGCCCACATACATCTGCCCAAAGAAAATACCAAATCAATTACGAACAAAAACAGCCACCAACATCCTCAAAACACTAACACAAACATCATTAGCCTGCACGGCGAAGGAACACCGAATAATGACGAATTAATAACTCCAAGCGTATCCTCCAAAAGGAGCTTCTCAGAAATACTAACACCAACGGAAGACACAGGTGCACCTCAAAGCTATCAAGTAACATTCACCAAACCGACTGCAGATAACATCAAGAAACACAAACCTGATCAGGAATTAACAATACCCATAAAAGCAGCCTTGAACCTATCAAAAATTTGATAGAGACTCAGCAGACGGTACTGAACATCGATCAGCTCACCAGTCTGTTGGAAAATGTACATGGAGCTAAGGATGCCATTACTGTAGTAAACAACTATACCTCAGATTTCAGAGCTCTTATAGAAATGCTTCTCCTAATTTACCCCCATTTGACAAACCGCACAATAAAGAACAGATGCACAAGATTAAGGAAAAAATTGGAACACCACATCGATCAAACGGTAGGATCACTAAGCGACACGTCATCCATAGATTCGACGTTTTAATAACAATAAAATTCACGTCAATTCTACAATGGAATTTAAATGGATATCGTATCCATTTGACCATGCTTCGAAAGTTATTAACTGATCACAAACCAGATATCATTTGCCTACAGGAAACTCACTTTAGTGACAGTAAAACACACACGCCTAAGCAGTATATAGGTTATTTCAAAAATAGGAATACGGGAACAGCAAGTGGGGGAGTGGCTATATATACCAAGTCGTATATGCAATCTAGTCAAATCAATCTCGTTACTAATTTAGAAGCTGTAGCAGTTACCATAGAAGATGGAGAGAAGGTCAATATCTGCAATGTATATATCCCACCTAACTACTTTTTGGATAAGAAAGAACTGGAAGACTTGATACAACAAGTTCCCGCTCCTCGCATAATTGTTGGAGACTTTAACGCACATGATTATACGTGGGGATCCTTCAAACATGACCAACGAGGAAACATAGTAAGAGGCATCCTGGACTCAAGCCACCTAGCCTTGCTGAACGACGGTAACTGTACTAGATTCGACGCCGCATCAGGAAGACTCTCCGCAATCGATTTGAGCCTATGCACCCCCGGCCTGCTAACTCACCTAAATTGGAGTACAGAAGATGACTTATATGGAAGCGATCATTTCCCAATACTTATATCAAACAATAAAAACAACAAAAACACTGAATCAACGCCTCCTCAAAAGTGGAGATTAAAGCAAGCTAATTGGCATTCATTCTCACACTATATAGATAGTAACCTTGACCGCAATATAAAATCTAATGTCAGCATAGACTCTATAGTGGAACAGCTCAACAAGACTATAACTGATGCCGCACAACATATCCTAGGTAAAACCACCCACGTAAAAAATAGAAATCCTGTGCCTTGGTGGAACAACGAATGCGAATCTGCACTCAAAGAGAGTAAACAAGCGGTCAATAAGCACAAAAGACAAAAAAATCTCAATACATTAAGGAACCTTCGGAACAAACAGGCCAAATTAAGACTAATAACTAGAAAAAACCAAAAACAATCGTGGCAGAATTACGTCAGTAGCATTAGTTGTAACACACCAATGCCCAAAGTATGGAAAAAGGTGAAAAGCATTTCTGGAACTAAGACTTACTCACCAATAAGATGTCTAAAAGACGGTGAAAACACTGTCACTGAAAGTCATCAAATATCAGAAATATTATCCAAGAAATATTACTCCAACTACAGCAATGGAAACTACTGTTCAGACTTTACGAACTACAAACTAAATGCAGAATCAGTGATAATCCCCATAGAAGACAACAGCGATCCAATCAACCTACCCATCACAGAATTAGAGTTCTTGGATGCACTCAACGACCTGAAAGATACTGCTGCAGGACCAGATGACATTCCGCCTATTTTCCTAAAGAAACTTCCCCCGTCTGCTCATAACCGCTTATTACACATATTCAACACCATCTGGACAACGAACGTTTTCCCCAAAATATGGGGACAAGCAATAACAGTTCCTATCCTGAAGTCTAATAAATCACCCCAGCTACCAGAATCGTACAGGCCTATATCACTAACCTGCTGTATGTGCAAGCTTCTTGAGAAAATAATTAACCGCAGGCTTATGTGGAGTCTCGAACATAAAAACCTATTAGCCTACCAACAAGCTGGTTTCAGATCAAATAGATCTACTATAGATAATATAATAGACTTAGAAACCCACATCCATGAAGCATTCTCGGACAATCAACATTGTATGGCAATTTACTTTGATATCAACAAAGCGTTTGATACAGCCTGGAAATACAACATCATTTCTAAACTCCACAAATGGGGATACAATGGAAACATTCTATCCTTCATTTCCAACTTCCTCGACAACAGATGTTTCCAAGTACGAACAAATGGTGTACTGTCGGAACAAAAACAACAGATCAACGGAATACCTCAAGGCTCTATTATTAGTCCAACTCTATTTCTTATAGCACTTAACGACGTTCTAAGAGATATCGAACTACCTCTTCAGGCCCGTCTATACGCGGACGATATGATCGTATTTGTGAGGGGAAAGAACTTGACAACAAATGCATCGTTATTACAACATTACCTGAATAAGCTGGAATACTGGTCTAAGCAGACAGGATTTACCTTTTCAACAGAGAAAACAACTTGCATCATTTTCTCGAAGAAGCCTGTGCGTGACAAGCCCACTTTAAAGTTGTGCAATAAGATTCTAAAGTACACCAGCGACATCAAATTCTTGGGAATCACATTTGATAATCGACTTAATTGGAAGAAACATATAACAGATGTCATTCAGTCTTGTCAAGCAGGGATCAACATGCTAAAGTACCTATCAAATAGACACTGGGGGGCTGAAAGTAAGACACTGCTTACTATATATAGAGCACTTGTAAGATCCAAGATTGACTATGGCTGCATCGCGTACAACTCAGCAAGACCTTCAGTTCTCAAACCTTTAAACGTGCTTCACAACACTGCGCTGCGATTAATATTAGGAGCATACAGAACCACACCGGTAGACAGTCTGTACTGTGAATCGGGAGAAGCACCATTACACATAAGACGTCAGATAATGAGCCTCACATATTTTAATAAGAAAATCGCAAATATCAATACATCAGCCCATAAATATTTAGCCACTACAAGGTCCTATAGGAATAGCATAACAGGCACTCCTTTTCACAACAGAATCAGAGTCTACTTAAGAAGTCTCGACATCCAGAACGTACCGTCAACACTTACTACTGTCACCGATACCATCCCGCCTTGGATTATTTGTCAACCAGTTACCAATACAACACTCATCAAGTTCAACAAAACCGAAACACCCAATGAAGTTATATACCAGAATTTCTGTAATATCATAAGCGACTATCCAGGGTCAAAACAATTATACACTGATGCTTCAAAAACAAAGCAAAGCGTAGGAGCAGCAGTCATCACTCCCACATCCACAATCAAACTGAAGCTTCCAGCAGCAGCATCCATATTGACGGGTGAGCTTTACGCAATCAGAGAAGCTGTCCAGTTTATCAAAAACAGTCCTTATCAGAGGTGGGTAATAATTACAGACTCCTTAAATTCAATCGAGTCCATAAACAAACTGAATCCCAAAAATCCACTGGTCAACCTAATCAAGGAGGAAATACACCGGAACTTACTTCTAAACAAGGAGATAACTCTATTATGGGTTCCCTCACATAAATCCATATTGGGCAACGAAATGGCGGACAGGGGCGCAAGATCAGCGGCGGACGCCAAAATGCAGACAATACAAAAGATTCCTGTTTCCGATATCAAGACATACTTCCACAACATGGCAATAGAACAGTTTAACAATAAATGGAGAAGCGGATCAGCGAAGCTTCTTGAAGTGAAATCTCGTCTTGGTTCCTGGCAGATCAACACTACAAATAGAAGGCACCAGGTTCTGCTGACCCGTCTTCGTCTGGGACACACCAGGGCCACACATGGTTACCTCATATCGGGAGATCCCGTACCTCTTTGTACAATTTGTGAAGTGTCCCTCACCGTTAAGCACATTTTAGTGGAGTGTCCCATTCTAGAATACCAAAGAGTGTCCTCCAACTTAGGATCTAGCTTAATAGACATTATAGGCTCAGAATGTAACATAAACAATCTACTCTTATTTTTACAAACCACCAACTATGCTCATAAAATTTAGTGTAACACTGTGTACTGCTCCGCCGCTAATGACCATCAGGCCGATGCGGCAATTGTATTTTTTTTTATTGAATAAAAAAAAAAAAAAAAAAAAAAAAAAAAAGATGACTGATGCCATGTCCGAATCTAAAAAGAAATGTAGACAGTACAGTGTTGATTATTTGAAATTTGACTTCAGTCCATCATTGCCGGACAAACAATCGCCTAAATGCCTTTTGTGCAACAAAGTTTTGGGCAATGACGCTATGAAACCATCTGAGAAGATGCCACCCTGATAAAACAGAGAAAGATTTGAAATACTTTCAAACACTCAAAGATAAATTTCAGAAGAGACCTACACTGGACAGAATGTTCGCTTCGACGTCACAAAGAAATGATGATGGTTTGCGGGCGTCTTACAATATCTCGTTACTTATAGCAAAATCCGGAAAACCGCATACTATCGGAGAGAAGTTAATTTTGCCAGCCGTTGAAGAGGTTTTAAAAACTGTTTTACACAAACCTGCATCTGATATCATTAAAAGAATTCCCTTAAGCAACAATACTGTTGAAAGACGTATTGATGATATGAGTTCTGATATTGAAAGCTTATGTAATTATTTGCAAACGACCCATTTCTCTAAACAACTGGACGAGTCAACTTTACCTGATAATGCAGCATTATTATTGGCATATGTTCGTTTTATTATGAATCAAGAAATCTACGAAGAACTGCTCTTCGCAAGAACTTTGATAACCGACACTAAAGGTGAATCAATATTTCATGTTTTGAAGGATTACTTCATTGAAAAAGCAATTCCTTTATCAAATATAATATCAGTAGCTACAGATGGAGCACCTGCCATGGTTGGACGTTATCATGGATTTTTAAGCTATTTAAAACAAAATGTGTCAGGGGTGTTAGCAATACATTGCGTCATCCATCGACAACATTTAGTTGCTAAAAATTTGAGTGTTAGATTGCATGAATCACTTCATTTAGTCATTCGTGCAGTAAACCGAATCCGAAGCAACGCGTTGAATACGCGGTTATTTGCGCAGTTGTGTGAAGAAAATGACGAACACTTTCATCAATTACTCCTTCACACTGAAGTACGCTGGCTATCGAAAGGCTTATGTTTGACAAGATTTTTTGCACTTTTTGAGACTATTTTAGAATTTTTGGATACTAAAGATAAAATTTTAAAAGAAAATTTAATGAAGAGGAAAACAGAAATCGCCTATTTAACAAATTTGTTTACAAAATTTAATATGGTTAATTTGCAATTACAAGGCGACAGTTTAAATTTGATTAAAACATCTTATCAGCGTTTCATGCTAGAGTTAAACTAATGAAGCAAAATATTGGACGGGGCGAATTTTCTCAGTTCCCCAATTTGTCACAGACAAGCTGAAAGGAAGACGACGTTTCAACGTACGTTCAACATTTAAATGCCCTCTATTCAGATTTTGAATCTAGGTTTGAGGATATTTTGACTATGGTAATACCACCGTGGATAATTAATCCATATGGTGACATAGAAGAAACAAATATGATAATATGTACAAGAGGAACTGACTGAACTAAGTACAAACGAAGAACTTAAGGTTCAGTTTAAAAACGGATATCAGCAATTCTGGCTGCAAAACAACATACCCGTTACTTATCCCGTATTAAGGAATATAGCGAGGAAATTTTTAATTTCCTTTCCATCGTCATACCTAGTGGAAAGGGGGTTCAGCGCTGTTACTAATCTCCTAACGAAAAAAAGAAACAGACTGGACATCATTAGCCGAGGAGATTTAAGATTAACCCTTACAAAATTGACGCCAAATGTTGATAATTTATTATTAAAGCATCAGGTTCATCCTTCTCACTAAAAATATTGACTTATTGCTTATGTTATTTTATTTATAGTTTATTTTATGTTTATTGGTGTCTGACCAATAAAGGCCCGCATTGGGAATAAGTGCCCGCATTGATTTTTTTAAAGAACCCCCTTTATACAAAATATATTTTTTTAAATTATTCTGAAAATTCAAGGATAGGTACACACTAAAATTCGTTAATTTTTTGCCTATTTTTAGATAACTTAAACGTATAAGAAGCGAAATTTAATCAAACTAACAGTGAAATTATTGTAGAACATACGTTTATGTTATAATTAATAAACGAACTCGCTTACTGTACTATTTTAAGTAAAAAAACTATTTTTTTTTATTTTTCACGTTTTTTTTATTTTATCCCTCTTATTTTTTTTTTCAATGCGGGCACTTATTCCCAATGCGGGCACGTATTGGTCAGAGACCTGTTTATTTAATGTTACGTATATTTTACATAACAGATACAAAATTTTATTTTGAGTAGTTTTAATTTAAATTCAATTAATAAAAGTATAAATTAACATGTGTTTTTACTTTAAGTTTTTAACACTAAACTTCACTACAGTTAGAAATTTGCAGGAAATCAATATCAGGTAAGTAGTGGGTCTACCCAACACGGAAAAACATGGCAAGGGGTCTACGACACAAAAAAGTTTGGGGAACTCTGATTCTAGATCCTTGAAAGGCAGAATTACATCACACAAAACTGACTTCAGACTAGATCCAGAAAGGTGTGCTTTGGCCTCATATTTCAATATTACAGGACATTCTATGTGTTATAATAGTTTTAAGGTCCTTGAGAAAAAGAAACGTTTATTCTTAGAAATGTCCCACATTTTTGGATAATAACGGTATGAATAAAAAGGCTGCGAAATTGGAACGTTTGTATATCTCACCTAAATTGATTTTTCACAAAAAATAGCTACAAGTATAATAATTTAATAGATAAAATAAGCATTTTGTTTTTTTTACCATCCTGTTTTCTCCAGCTTAGGATTTTTTCACATTAACCAAGTAGTAACTTTTAATATACAATTTTTCCAAAATATTAATCTTTGAAACTTCTCAGTGACATCTTAGACTTGAATAAACGCTCCTCTTAATGATTGTACATACTCTATTAATTTGGCAGCAAATAAAATGGAACATTTCCCCTAACAATTAATCATCTGTCAATAATGTCGACTTCATTCACAAAAATTATTTTTTTTTTGTTTCAGAGAGAGAACGGCAGTCGGCACCACGCTCTTCAACGTAAGTATTTAAGAAGATGTCGAGATGATCCTACTTAGCGCACTTTAGCCTTAATATCGCCCAGTAGTGTTATTGTTTTATAGATCTCCTTTAGAAAAACTGAAGTCGTCTGATTAATCTTATTTGTTAATGATGCATTTGGAGCTTAATATGTAGCATACTTTTTAGTAGAGGGTATTAAAAACAAAAGATCATATGGGTCCTAATGTAGCAGAAATTCACGCTTGACAATTTTTTTGTGTTGTGATGGATTTGCAAACAATAATGATGCTGTATAAATAGTAGATATGCATTTCCCAATGGTGTATTACAAACCCTCACATCGTATTTGTTTATCAAAAAATTGAAAAATGTGACTAAATAACGACTAGCATTCAGGGGTTGGGTTGTAATTGCATTTAAGATCGATAGTTAATAAACCATGTGTCGCTATTCATCCTCCTTCCATTTTTGGAAGCTTATGATAATCGCAAACTGATAAAGCTAAAATCTTTCAGTACTCATTTAGAGTTTCGCTTAGAAAGCACAGCTCCAGCGAGTTTGACAGGGAACGATTTTCCATAAGTATAATGTCTTAAGAACATCGAAAGTATGGCTGAAACAGACCAACATCTATTAGTTAGATCAAAGTAACATAAAGTAGCTCTTTCTTTTCCAATCGACGCCCAGCTTCATGCAGCAACATGTAACTCGGAAACAGTTTATATTAGTTCCATTCGTTCTAACCAGCTTCTTATAGTATGTTTACTAAAGATCCAGCTAACTAGCTAAATCCGGACCTACTTCCACTTTAAACTGTATAGACATGATTTACAACGGAATTATATTCTTAAGAGTAGTTGAAGAGGTTTTCCGTCTAGAGATACAAAAAATGTTGCTGGGTAACTTTTTTTATAAACATCAAATTTGAAAAAATCACTTTTTCGCATATATTCAAAAAACTATGAAGTGTTGTCAAACTGATTTACAGAAAATTAGTGGGCTCCGTGATTGTCTGGCCATTAAATGGGACCACATATGTTTGAATTACTTTTACTAAAGTCCCAGTCGCCACATGGTCGCACTTCATGAAATGTATCATCTCTTGGCCAGATCATGATGTGCGGATCGTTCAACGTTAAGACCAACTGAACACGTGACTACTACACGAAATGGTACAGCACGTTCGATCAAATCGTAAAATAACATTAGTTGCCGATATAGGCGATAGCAGCGCTTTGTTTACATTACTGTTCGGGGCCGCGTTCGTAAATTTTAGACTTTGAAATTGTTTGACGTATCTGTTGTATTCGTTCAGAAATAGAATAAAGTAATCCTTTTGGAACTTCAAGAGTGTAGTTTTCTTTATTGTTTGTTTATTTTATTTGATTATCAAAAACGCTCAAAATTGGCAGAATATATATTTTTCATTATAAATGCTACATCGTATCCCTAGGGTCTCTTATAATGAACAATGGTCACAGAAAACGTGGTTAGAAATTGGTCGACGAATCTGTAATAATTTAGGCGTTCTAAAAATGAAGTTTCACAGTACTTCAGAGTAAAATTTCATTACTGTATACGGTATTACATTGCCAAGTGATTTACGAACGCACCCCTGCAGTCTTTAACATCGAAGTTATTTTGTTTGTTTTGTGAATATGTTACCAAATGAGGACGAAAGTGAGATTAAAATACTTTACGACAAAAAGGTACTCGACTTCTCGAGTACTATGCGGGTAACGCATGTACCGACCAACACGTCCAAAAGCCGTGGAGTTTGGAATGTGTTTCTAAGGATAGTACTTTATTCTTGAATTACATTATCATCCATTTCTTGGAAGTCAAAATCGTGTCAGCTTAAATATTGTTTTTGTCTATTAAACTATTATATTTATCACAGTTTTCGTGTGTTCCAATTTATTCTGCATGTTTAGATTGTGATACATTCATGCGAATACAGAGAACACAGAACTCATGCATACGTTTTATATATGGCATAAGAAAATTTGAAATAGTTAGTCATAAGCTGAAAGAACTCCGGTGGCTAAATATGAAGGCTCGTTTTGAGATATTCACAATATGCTTTTATCATAAAATGTTAACTCTCGGGCAGCCTCATTACCTCTACGAGAAAATAATATTCAGAAAAGACATCCATTCCGTAAATATTCGTTCGAAACAAAACATTACCGCTCCATTCCACAGAACTAAATTTTATGAAAGATCATTTACGTATAATATATATAAGCTATACAATCCTATCTCCCAGTACCTCAAATCATATGATATTCACAAGTTCAAAGCGGTTTTGCGTGATTCTTACCTTGAATGTATAAAGTAGAATTATTCTTACTGCGGAATTTCAATTTTATTTTGTTTGCATTCCATTATTTTATTTATATTTTTTTCATATGATGCATAATGCACGTATATGTATTCATATATCATTCTAGACTTTTAAATTTACCACTACGTTTTCTCTTTGCTCTTTTTTTTCAAACTGAATTGTCGTTCATATTGGCGTTTGTTTATGCGGTATGTTTGGGTATATATATATATATTAATCTAGACTTTCTTTTTTTTAAAATCTATCACCACATTTCTCACTTTTCTATCTTATTTTTAAAAAAACTTACATGCTGTTCATATTGATGTTTGTATATGCTTGATGGATGTATTTACTGGCATAATGTTTCTTACAATTTCAAGGGATGAGTGGAAGAGCACTTGATAGTGAACTCCCCCTTGTGGTTTTCAGACAGTCGACATTTGTTTTGTTTATTTTTTTTTATTTTCCTTTTTTTTGGTTAATACTCATGTTTCTGATTCTGTTTTTTTTTTTTTGAGAACTGTTTGGAAATAAAGGCATTTATTATTTTTATTATTATTATTATTATTTTACGAATGTAAATCTCATCTTAATTTTTATGTCATTTTTGGATTATGCATAGTTGGGTATGAGGTAATAACTTACTTTGCGATATGATCAAAAAATTTATTTGTTACATGTTGTGCAATTTAAGAATGTTTTAATAACATATTCTTGTAGGATACAAAGAGAAATGATAATAATAGAATATAACGATAAACGTGAAAACGACAAACCGATCTTAGAGGGTTTCCAAGTACCACCCTGTACTATTTTATTTTTATTACAATGAAGTTCTTAACCAATTCGATATGGGCAACAATGTCAGCATAATATTAAAGCCACTTACTTGGTGACGGAACGATAACGGGTTATCCTTCTTTGGAAAGCGATAAGGGCGATATGATCGGATGGTCGGGGCCAATACCTATTTTTAGAAAAATGATTTGAGTACCTGCCATATTCAACCGACTCATATCTTGCACAACTCTACTACCTTAGGATTACATTAATTATTTATTCACAGTGGTACCAATTCATAATTCTTTATTTATGATTTATCATATACTTGTCCGCAGGCACTAAGAGCGGGGACACACGGCCCCCTGGAACACACTCCCTCAAGGACACAGTCCTTCACTTATGCAATTTTAAGCACACAGCAGCCTTTGTTCATGCCCAGGCGTATAGACAGATATGCTGAGCTTAACGATTGTTACGAAAAGACTCTGCCAAAAACCATTGTGTCAACATCCCAAGCGCTCCGACATCTCCCCTAATAGAGGAAACCGAGCAGTAATTAACATAACCACCTGAACCCAGCAATTCATCTCCGAAAGTCCCATAACAACCCCCCAGAGACTGGAGGCGTCACACCTGTATGAGCCAGTTAATTTCCCTATCCTTATCCGCAATAATTATTGAGTCCGCAAGCTATTAATAGAAATATGGATACATATATGATCAAAGCATCTTTATAAATATGGCTTACGACTTTCATGATCATGAATGTGAAAGTGTTATAGTTATAAATCCTTGCAGTACAGCAGAATACTACACCCAGTAGCACAGCGATACGTAATTAGCTTCACTTCCGCGCACTATTTGAACTGAGATGCGACACCAGCCTGCATTTTTTTCTAAAATATCCTAGGAACAAGTACCCAGAGGATGAATTAAAAGTATAACGTAAGCAGGCTTAAGGGCCGTCGTGCTGAGTGACTAACCAGACTTGTCAACCTTCTGAAAAAATATCGTGTGCTATAGGTTTGAATTCGCACGCAAAAATGTGGTTGAGATATTTCGTATGCTTACATTCGGCCGTCCAACATTCACCTTGCCCCGAGGTGATCACTCGCTGCCCGACGGCTTTGGAGGTGGGACTCCATCATCACCACTTTCACTATCCGTGTCGTCCGAAACACCTCCTGGTGTACACCAAGATTTCATCCTGTCCACCGCAACCGTCCTCTCATAATTTGCCTTCATCTCACTACGGTGCGATTCCCCATCTCAGATATAACATACCTATCATTAGGCAAAGCCGCTTTAACGACCAATGGACCGCTGAAAGGTGACTAATTTCCAACTCGCCCTCAGCAGGATTTGGCTTTTCGAGAAAGACTAAGTCGTCTGGTCTATATTTTCGCGGAGCGTTCCGCTTCTTGTCAAAACCAGCTTTTTGTTTCTGTTGAGCTGCCTCTATTTTTCGTGCAGCTCCCTCCCTTGTGGCAACGAGGTCTTCGAGCAGTGTGGGGACTAACTTCGACCTTTAAAGCCATATCGACACCTGTTCGGTGACCATAACCAAATAAAAGCTGACTCGGTGTCTTCCCTGTAGACTTATATGGGGCATTGTTTATGGAAAATTGAACATTTGGAAGTTCTCTGTCCCACAGGTCTTCCTCCAACGTTGTTGTAAGTAGAGCGTTTGCAACGTGTGATTCAACAACTCTACTTGGCCGTCTGCTGTGGGTATCACTACAGCATTCAGAACATGTTTGATGTTGTTCTGATGGCAGACATCTCTGAATTTATTGTCTGTAAACAAGCTTCCTTGGTCAATGATTTAGTACCTTAGGTACGCCATATATCCCTGCCAGGGTTGTGGTGTGATCTATTACGAACTTAGTCTTTTTCGACTTCACGGCCTTCAGTGCGACAAATTTCGTGAACCCATCAATTATCGCCAAAATGTGACAATTGCCTTTCCTAATTTTTTTCGGAGTCGGGTACAAAAATACTTTCTATCAGCTGGTTTCTTGTTATACAAGCACGGGATGAAGCAAGAAATATATTTATCCACATACTTCCTCATCCTTGGAAACCAGTAATGTTCGGTTAAACGGTACAATGTTTTGTCCACGGCAAAATGACCGAAATCGTCATGTGCAGCTTTCACAACTTGATGACGCATACCTCGTGGCACAACCCATTGAGTACCTCGAACCGTAATACGATATACTCGTCCATCCCCCAAAGCATAGTCTTTATAGATTTGCTTTTCCTTGTCCGACGTAGGCGGTCTGGACAAGATGTCGTGAATTCGCCTGATCTTCTCGTCGGTAAGTTGACCAGATAATACCCAATCAGCCTGCTCAACTCGGAACACCGTTTCCGGTTCGGCAGCCCCGTCAGCACAACCGACTGGATTTCTTTCTACTCAGACAATCCACGTGTTCCATTCGAGCTCCAGGTCTGTACTTCATTTCACAGTCAAACTCCTGGAGTTGCAACCACCACCTAACAATTCTGGGTATTATATGCTTCTTTACACCGGTGGCCTTCAACGCATTGCAATCAGTCACCACTATAAAATTAATCCCCAACAAATATACCCGGAACTCCTTCAAACTCTCAATCACCGCCAGAGTTTCCAACTTACATGAGTGATATTTCTGTTCGCCATCGGTAGTTTGCCTACTATAGTACGCAACTGGATGTAGCCTCTCATCGGGCTGCACCTGCAAAAGTATCCCTGCAACTTCTAGCACACTTGCATAACTGGCCGACTCACTAAGTTGCCCTGCAATTTCCTAAATGATCCTTCTTCTTGTTCGCCCCTCCTCCAAACACACTCTTGAGAAGATTTGTGATTAGCTACTATAGCGTAGTCGTTCACAAAATGCCCAAAATATCCTGTTAGTACAAGGAACTGTCGGACTTGATGTTCTGTACTTGGTTGACGAAAACTCTCCACCGCTTTTGTCTTCTCGCCGAGTTTGACCTTGGGAACCCAATAAATATAACTGATCTCATAAAAAAATCACATCTCTTCAAGATCAAAATGAGACCTTCCTTTCGAAAGATTCCCAGAATCTGTGGGATACCCTCCAGTGCTTACTCCACACTTTTAGCATGAAGCAATAGATCATCAAGATATATGGCTGCAATGCCTTGCGTCGGCTTGAGCAGCCAGTCCATAAGCCTCCGAAATACTCTGGGTGCATTTGAAATGCCGAAAGGGACTCTATTTATTGAATTCACAGAGACCTCCTGGAGTGACAAATGCTGTGTATCGCTTCGATTCGTCCTCCATAATAGGAATTTGGTAGTATCCGGACCCAAGATCTAGACTAGTCAAATCGATCCCATGACGGAGCCTGATTGTCCTTGACTGTTATAGCATTCGAATGACGATAGTCGACACATAACCTTTGTTCGCTATTTTTCTTCTTGATCAGAAGAACCGGGGATGCATGGTTGAGTGTGATGCTCGTATGACTTTGTTGATGGAGCAAAATAGCCGCGATATTGATTCGGTGAGCTAACCAATTTTCCTCACTGAACTTCCGATATAGATCCAACCGTGATCTCCTTCTCTTCATTTGGAACCATCGAAATATAAATGATTTCATCAGGAACTCGGATTTTTTTCAATATAAACGTGACGTTTTCCTCTCAATAGGTTCCCAGGTTACCGAGGCTCTCCGTATATCTCTGCCGATTCATTTAGTGCCTTAGAAAGTTGTTAGGAATATTGAGAATACTTGCCTAAATTCACATAGAACTTCGAGGTAACAAAGGATGTGTGGCTCCTCTATGAAAGGCCTAGACTTGCGAACGATATCCCTTAAAGTAACCTGCTTATAGTGAAAAATGACTTATTTATAACTTCTTTCCCGGTGAAGGGTTGTCCAACAAATAAGGTGTATCTTTAACGTAACATTGGTATCACAAGGGCTTTTATTCCCGCGTCACACCATCATTCCCAATACTTAAGTGACCAAAATTATGAACTGGGTCAAAACATTGACATAATCCTTCAGTATGGCCACTCCCAGAGGATTATAGGAAATGTACCAGTTTGTCACGACATCGAAAGTAACGATGAAACAAGTGTTACCAGAATTACACAACCCATTGATATGCAACCGACCACTTTCATTGCCCAATAAAATCTATTGTCGGCACGGCACCATGGACATCACTTGCAATTAGTCAAGCTCTACCACCCGCTGATTATTGCTTCCTAGTTTGACCTGAAACCCTTATAAGTGCGTTCTTGTTGCCAAAATAACTACGATTGCCCGTTCTTTACAAGTTGAAGATGATCGTCCTTTCTTGCGACTCTGATAACGATAACGACCTTTTCCAACATGTTTTCCTTTTCAACCCGATGTCTGATCATACGACTAACAATCTACCTGCTTGGCCCAAGAAAGCGAAAAAGAACTGTTATGGTTACGAGTAGTAGGCAATTAGGCCAGGACATATTAGATTTTTACCATTTTAATATTTGACTACCAGATGAGACAAAATATGACGAAGTACGAGGGTGGAAGTTCAATACGTCAGGACCGACCAATAGTTTCTCATGAGTCTTTGCTTCCTTCTGTCTACAAGACAATCCTGACATTGCACCAAAAACCAACAGCATCAGAAGCCCATAACTATCAGATCTAGGCACATAAACGTCAGATCCCACTTTTGAGAAAATATGTAGGATATGAAGAGAAACAAAAATAATAGAATATAACGATAAACGTGAAAACGACAAACCCATCTTAGAGGGTGTCGAAGTTCCACCCTGTACCATTTTATTTTTATTACAAGGGCAGTACTTAACCAATTGGATATTGGATAATGTCAGGATAATATTAAAGCCACTTACTTGGTGACGGAACGATAACGAGTTATCCTTCTGTGGCAAGCGATAAGGTTGATATGATCGGAGTACCCCTCATGTTCAACCGACTCATGCACAACTCTACTATCTTAGGATTACATAAATTATCCACAGTGGTACCAATTCATCATTATTTATTTATGATTTATCTTATACTTGTCCGCAGACCCTAAGAGTGGGGGCACATAGCCCCCTGGACACACAGTCCCTCAGGACACTCAGTCCTTCACTTATGCAATTTTAAGCACACAGCAGCCTATGTGTTCAACATAGGATTCAAGCACACAGCAGCCTATGTTGATGTCCAGGCGTATAGAGAGATATGCTGAGCTTAACGCTTGTTACGAAAAGAAGTCCAGGATCCAGGGTATCACGTTGGCCAATGGCCGTTGTGTCAGTATCCAAAGTCTCCGACATCACCTCTTAATCAGAGATAACCAAGCAAGATGACCATCTTTAGAATAACAATCCCTGCTACACACATCCTGCCATGAGTCACATTCAGACGCCAGCGATTACTGAGAGAAGATGGTTAAGCGGTCATTCAAACCTAGAATGCCACGTCTGCCAAAAGCCATCGTGTTAACATCCCAAGCGCTCCGAAATATCCGCTGATAGAGGAAACCGAGTAGTAATTAATATAACCACCTGAACCTAGCAATCGGGCGCCGAAAGTCCTATAACAACCCCCCGAGACTGGAGGTGTCAGACCTGTATGAGCCAGTTAATTTCCCTATCCTTATCCGCAATTATTGAGTACGCAACCCATTAATAGAAATATGGATAAATGATCAAAACACCTTTATAAGGATATATGACCAAAGCATATTTATGAATATGACTTACGACATACATGATTATGAATATAAAAGTAAGTAAGTAAAAATACTTTTCAGGTAACTAAAACACTACACCCAATAGTACTGCGACATTGTAATTAGCTTCACTTCCGCCCACTATTTGAACTGAGTTTTTGAGACAGTTTATCGTATGAACAAGTGCCTAGAGGTGAAATGGAATGTATAACGTAAACAGGCCTAAGGGCCACCGTGCTGAGTGACATTAACCAGACTTGTGGACCTTATGTTAAAATTTTGTGCTACAGGGTTGAATTCCCATGCAAAAATGTGTTTGAGATATTTCGTAACCTTACATTCTGGATTTTTTTTAAATATTCCATTACGATATGATCAGTTATTTTTGATGACCAAATCGTTAAACGTTGGCGATTTAACGGAATGGTCAAATTCATTTGGCCATTTCATGAAATGATCGAGCACGAAAGGATATGACCACGACATATACACTGTATTCGCACCAGACAGAAAGACCACTTCCGTATTCCTGCGCCAAAATCATCGCCATTTTATAAAGACCTTGAGATTTTGAATATATTACCAATATTATCATGTCGCATACTGACGTTACTGACATGCTTTAAAAGGTATTTGATCAACATGCTCATTGATAAATCCTGTTATAACATTGAAAACTTTTTTCGGCAACCTGATCACACGGTGTAGTCTTAAGAATTTTACTTGTTCCTTTGTACTATTTGCAATGTTTGTCATTTTTTAAATTATGTGAGCGTGTATCGTATTTATGATAAGATATGATGATAATAGAATGATAGAACGTGAAAAACGACAAACCCATCTTAGAATATTTCGAAGTACCACCCTGTACCATTTTATTTTTATTACAAGGGCAGTACATAAACAATTCGATATGGGCAACAATGTCAGGATAATATCAAAGCCACTTTCTTGGTGACGAAACGACGAGTTATCCTCCTTTTTCAACGATAATGGTGATATGATCGGATTGTCGGGGCCAACCTATTTTTAGAAAAATGATTTGAGTACCTCCCATATTCAACCGACTCATAACATGCACAACTCTACTACCTTAGGATTACGTTACTTACCTGCAGAGGTGCCAATTCATCATACAGACTATTTATTTATAATTGATCATATACAGCAGACCTTGAGAACGGGGGCACACAGACCCCTGGGGCACACAGCCCCCTGAGACACACAGTCCCTCTAGGGCACACAGGCCCTTCACTTACGATTCAATTTCCCTATCCTTATCGGCAATTATTGCTTTGATCGCGTAAGCCATTAATAGAGATATCAATATATGATCTTTATAAAAATTAATAAAATAATGGTTTACGACATTCATGATCAGGAACATAAAGGTATTATGGTTAAACATAATCTACATGTGTTACTTTTTAAAAAAGCTAACAAGTTGAATGATATACTCGAGAGCTCCTTCAATCACTTTTAGACCTTCAGAGCGTGGAATCCGATTGATTTGTTCGTCTTCAATATCTTCGGTGACGGTTTCGTTACTAACCACCATTTTCACAATATCATCGTCGGTTATGTCGTCGGCTCCATCATTTTCTATCCGGTCCGTAACGTCCTCCAAATTCACTCTCACAGCCGGGTACTTCTACTAATAAGGAAAGAAGTTCTTAATTTTCATTCGCATTCTCATCCTCCTCAGGCATTTTACTTTCAAACAATTTTTTTCCATGGCATAACAACCAGTATGTCGATTTTTTTTAAAGGAAGTTACTACTATTCATCATTATTCGTCATAGCGGTCCGGTGGACCTTTGCTCTTAGTTAAAAGTCTCGTCGGTCTGTTAGTCTGTCAGGTCTGTCTACCCAGTTACCAAACATGTTTAAGGGGAAAAGAGAAAGAAAAAAAGAAAGGAAGAAATAGAGCAATGAAAAGAAGTAAATCATTTGAAATAGCTTAAGTATTATTGCTTTGACTACTCGAATTATTTTGTAACTCCAAAAAATAATTTTGATCGGGTTTGTATACTGAAATAATTTTGGGTGGTCTGAATTTACAATTTATTTTGATCACAGTGCGAGGCGCGGCCTGGAATGTTTGCGAACTTGCTCGACTGTATGGTCTACTGAATCACGCAACAGAGGGTTGCTGTGCGATTCCGCTTGATTATAACGCCGCCGCGCCTGTTGTTTTACATAATTCCTTAGACATAGAATATCAAGATCTCTGTGAATGGTCTCATTTGACACGTACCAAGAGGCGTTAGTAATTGTGCGTAGGGTTCTGCTTTGCAGGACTTGCAGTCTCTGCATGCACGTCTTGGCAAGAAAACACCAAGCCGCGCATGCATAGGTTTTGCCATTGCCATTGCAGGTCTTATGACCATTTTATACAACCGAATGTTGTTGATCAAACTTAATTTTGAATTTCGCACAACAAAGGATAAAGCTGCCGAAAGGTAATTTGGAATTTTGTTTTCAAAATATCAGTATGTTTCTGCCAGGCCAACCCCTGGTCAATGATGACTCCAAGATACCTGACAGATTGCTCCCATCCGATCCGCCCACTCCAATACTTCCTCCACCGCACTCTGCAGCCTGTCGTGAACCAGGTTACGAGAACAAGAGTGGGCTAGTAATGCAGTGTCGTCAGCTTAGACATAGACTTCACAGTTGCTGGGGAGAGGGACGTCATGTATATAAAGTGAATAAAGGACGTCATGTATATAAACTGAATAAAGGATTGGTCCTAAGACCGAACCCTGAGGAACACCGGCTCTTACGGGCCTCGTGTTGTTGACAACACATTGTTAATTTTGATCCGAAACCTTCTTCTAGAAAAGATTTCAACAGTTTAGGAGCCAAAATGGAAAACCCTTTTGGATGAGCTTATACAAGAGGTCCATGTGCCACAACTTGTCAAATGCCTTTGATACATCTAAAAGCAAGATACCAGTACTTTTGTTCAGGGTGAACCCCCTGGTTACATGCTCCACCAGTCTAACTGCCTGTAGCTCCGTACTATGCTCAGACCGAAAGCCAAATTGCACGTCAGGAATCACATGGTGATCTGACGAGAAATTCTCAATGTGACGATAAATCACCTTTTCAGCGAGCTTAAACGGAGCTGACGGCATACTAATGGGACGGTAATCCTGGGGGAATATCGAACCTGCCTTCTTTGGGATCATGATGACTTCAGCGACCTTCCACGCCTTAGGAAAGTAATGAGTTCTAAGCATTGCATTGATTGTTGCCACCAGATAAGTCAAAGCCTTGAGCGAAAGCAACTTCAGTGCTTTGTTGGTGATTTGATCCCCTCCAGATGCTTTACGCACCATTCAGGTCCTTATTGTGGCCTTGGAGCTCTGCTGGTGTGCAAAACGGAATCTCAGAGGATTCCGTTGATGTGCTATGCTGAGATTCATCTGAAGAGTCTTCCGTAGAAGAATCTTCTGAAAAGGAGTCACCGATGTTAGCACCGATGTTGGTATCGGCATTCGCTCTGAAGTATCTCCTGACAGACCTTACAATTTGTCGTTCCTCGTCGAAGTCATTGTCCAGATCATAATTGGGAGAGAACTGCCTTTCCATGACGTACGTCAGCAAAATCTCCACTTTATTCTCAGTCCTGAAAACTATGCCTCCAGGACCATGAATATGTGGTAGTTGTTCTTGCCTTCCGTTTCTGAGCGATCTTGTCACTTTCCAGAAAGGAATACTTGATTCAAGCATCCCCGCCAGAAGTCCGCTCCACTGCTCATTGCGGAATTCATGGAGTGCATTTCTCACTTCATGGACGAGATTCGTCGCTCTACGAATTTCATCAGGATGACAAGAGCTTTTGGCTTACTTAATCGCAGCCCTCTTTTCAGAAATTTTCCGACGAATGTCAGCAGGGAGACAAGATCTGCCGTGTCGCTGCACCGGAAGCACAGCAGCATGGTGTAGAGTTTGGTGAACGAATCTTGTCCACTCCGATTGAGCAGCATCAATTCCGTTCTCATCATGTATGATCGGGACGCTGGGAAACTCTTTGAGAAATGACTTGTATAGTTCCCAATCAACTGCTTTCCTTGGAGGAGTTTTCTCCTCCACGAAATGCTCATTACCTACCTCCAGAACAACAGGTAGTTGGTCACTAGAGATGTCGTACAAGATCCTAGAAGCAATACTGCACCTACAGTTTTTAGATTTTGCAAAGTCTATAACATCCGGTGCCTGAAGGTGATTGAAAGGATGGTGTGTCGGCTCTTCGGTGCTGTGAATAAGATACCCGTTTCGCATCACATGGTTGTAAAGCCCAACCCCACAAGTAGAGTTAAGCCTTGAGTGCCATGATCGGTGTTTGCAGTTGTAGTCCCCTGCCGCAATAAGAGGGCCCGAACAGTCCAGAAGGACTTCCAAGTCCTCCTCTCGCAGCCTGACATACACCGAGGTGATCTTCAACGGAATAGGTCCCGCCATATTGACTACCACGGACGCCGCTTCAATGCTTTGCATCTCGTCGTTTGTGCTTCTGTGATAGTCAATACCATGTTTAACGAGCACTGCAAAGCCCCACCCCTACCATTCAATCTATCAGCGCGTATAACATCATAATTCGAGAAAGCTAAGCGATCTCCCGGATTAAGTAATGTTTCCTGCAGCAGAGCTACGTCTATACTCGCATCCAATAGAGTTTGATGAAATTCCCGTTTTTGGGGAATATCCCTTATTAGGCTCAGACAATTCCAAAAAAGAATTTTGATAAATGCAGGTTGTCTATTGTGCTTAGCCATTCAATGGCTGCGGAAAGATCGCCTGCAATGCCTGAGTGGCGCTAATCAGGAGACCTATTATTTGTTGAAGTGACTTAAGCGCAGTTGCTAGGTCCACATTCTGCGTGTTCAAAGTGGGTTGAACAGAGGGGCCAGCCGAAGATGTTGAGACGGCTGCTTCCGCGTATGACTTGCTGCGTCTTTGCGCTATGACTTCCAGATTTCGCTTGGGGGTGAATCTGCAAGTGGGACTGTTAGCGGGATGCGCCACTCTACAGTTCGCACACCTTCGCTTCTCTTGTCCTGTGAGAGGGCATAAATGTATCATGTGGTCGGAAGCACATTTTAAACATTTGGGAGGTGCTGTGCAGTAAGACTGCGCATGTCCATACCTTTGGCAGCGGTGACACTGCCCAATAAGTCTAGAGTTCTTTTTAACTTCAATTCTGATGGCTAGACCCAGCAGCTCATGTTCATTGAACAGCTGCTGGGACTTTTCAATCTTAGGCAGTATCACGACCACCAAAGGCATGGGTGCGCCGCCACTGCGTTTGAGTCGGGTAATGTGGAGAGGAGTATATCCCCTCTGTTCTAATTCCCCTTTGATCTTCTGTTCTGAAAACATTGCGGGTATACCTCTGACTACCGCGTGAATATTTCGTTCTGAAGGGAGAGGGAACGTATGATGGGGCACGTCCTCTTCTCTGAACAGGCGAACGATTCTGCGGTATTCATCCTCAGTTTTCGGCAAAATCCTGAATCCCGCATCAACGGCAACTGCGCGTTCTATCTTAATGCCTAAGCTTATAGAGGTGTAGTTTAGATTTCGCCACTTGGCCGCATCACGCAAAACAATGGGCGTGATTCGCCCCTGGCGGGGTACTGTGCTGGTCAACTCACCAGCAACGTGAGATTGTTGAGATAATGCACCGTCAGTAGATTAGAAATTGACAGCCATGTCAGATTTAGAATTAAAATTTGAATTATTGATTAACTGTGTTACCTGGGTGGCCAGGCAGTCTATTTTAATGTTTTGGTCCCTAACTGTCTCAGTCAGTTCCTTTATTTGCAGAGCCTGGCTTTCGATGATCAGGGTCAGGCGCTTGATGGTTCTGTCCTTTTCGTCTGCTACAGCTGGTGTCATTCATCATTGGGGACGCTGGGGCATCGTTACTTTGACCTCCAGAGTCTATCTCCATGTTTTTAAATCGGATTTTCTATTGAAAAACTTGAACACTTCCACGATCAAAAATGTGTCGTATTGTCAATTATCCCTTATACAGGGCGATCTCTTTAAGGAAGATATGCAATCGACGTCGTTGTTAACGGATGATATTAAAAAGCTAACAAGTCGGCGCCGATATCTTCTCTTCAAAGCTTCAAGGACACCTTGATCCACAGGTTGACAAATAGACGTCACATTTGGAGGTAAAAACAAAGCTCTGATATCTCCATCTCGTAGTCCATCGTGGATGCAATGGAGCATTATCGAGGATAAGAATGGCTTTCCTGGGCAATTTTTTAACGGTAAGATGCTTTTTTACAGCTGGCACAAATTCGATCTGAAACCAAGCTTTGAGAATTGTCGAGTTCATCCAGTAATACCATATTGGTAGAGAATTTTGATTTTTCAGTTTTTTGAACGCTCTTGGCTTTTTTTTAGCTGATTCTCCAGATCCAATCGTTTTATCGCTTCAAGCTTTTTCTCAATTGTTACGACCATTTTCTTTCCTTTATTGCTTATCATGAGATAAATAACATTCAATTCGCAAACAAAACAACTAGCTAATATGTAACGTATTAATGCACTAAATGAAATACGCATATGTACATAATATGTATGTACAAAAATCTGCAATCGAAGTTGCACATACCTCCTTCATCTTCTGGCCTCCCGAAATACTGAACTGCAACGTCGCATTAGCGCCTAAGGTGGTTGAGCAAGTAGTGGCGAAATGATATGGACTATAGAAGAGTAGCGTCACTCCGTCGTTGAAACAGTTTTTGGCGAGGTGTCTGAAATTACATTGTGGTATACCAAATCCTACATGCAGTTAAACTGTGATGTCTGTGATATAGCAGCTAGTCAGGAGGAAGGTAAACATCCAGGAATGAAGGTCACCTGAAGGTAGTTGACCGCAAAATACCGGTTTGTTTTACGCGTTGCGAAACTAGCAGGAAGTGGGGTGCTAATATTTCGATGCTCCGCTAATGATGTAAAGGCGACTATTGTTATTCTAACATATTTGGAATTTGAGACATCGTCGCTTAAGTTGTAACACCACTAAACGCAAAGAATAACTTATGCATTTGCTTAAAAAAGCCACCGTGAATGCCGGAATGTCATCAGTAGGTACTATTAGCTTATGAGGTTTCATTTGCGACTAGACAAACATGGAGGATTATAAGATCATTCGATAGCGACTCCAAAGGCCCACCGTTCTTTTGTGCTCTCCTAAAAAGTTGTTAGTTTAAAGTTACATCGTGCTGCAACTCTTTATTGAACAACTAAATTTTTGTGATTCATGACTGGGTAGTACCAAAAAGAAGAAAATACGATACAAATTTGTTATTTAGTTTTGCATTCTACGTCAATGATTATTGCCAAACAATTCCAAAGTAGATCGTTCAAGTATATTGCGAGAAAATAGATGTGATATTCCATTTCTTGATTTAATTTTATACTCTTCAGTCTACATTATTCATTTTCCCTGAAAAATAAATACGAACATACAAAAAACAAAGTGATTGTTCTGGTTACTAAGTTTAGCGCTCTTACACTCATGTTCAAACTTGTGACCGAACAATAATCCATTCCAACCTCTGTTAGAATCAGTATAGTAGTTACTCATATTGCACAATGTCAAGGGAACCAGAACGACAGGTGGGTTATCGCTAAAGCACTCTATTTTACAAGCCTATTTTCCAGAAAATTCTATTTATCATATATCGTCTAGACAGAAAAAAAAATAATATGTATTACCCTGTATAAACTCAATTACTCTATGACATGCCAAACTAGGAATCACTCTGTTGAAATCAATAAAATTAAAAGTAGGGAACCCATTCGGGTGAACCATCCGCCTGTAACCTTTCTTCCCTTTATTTGGATATCTTGGTCGCCTCCAGGCAGTAAATCAAAAACAAAAAAACCTATTGTATACCGGCATGTTTGTGGGTGTATCTATCTAGTTGAAGGGTGGATGTAAAGCTGGACATACACGCTAATAATATACTCAGCAGACTGGTTAACCGCTTAACGTGTTTACCCGAGATATCTCGGGTAAGCTCGTCTCTCATATTTTCGCCAACCCGAGTTAACACGGTTATTGGTTATTGGTTATTTGGTTGTAATAGGGGATTGATTGCCGTACATTTTATGTTTTATTTTATTGTACGCTTAACGATGGAGAGCGACAGTGATGAAAGTTTCGATGGGGTTGATATCGAAGGTGTCGTCGATGAGAGTGGGTCACGTACAAGTTTGGATGTTTCAACGACTAGTTCTGATTCTAGTAACTCTCAAAATGTGTTGCTTGCGCGTAATTGGTGCGAGTTAGGGCTTGATTCCCCGGAACCACCAGCTTTTCCATTTTCTGCCACACCTAGTTTTCATTTTCACTCGAATGATGAGGACAATTTACTGCAATTTTTTGAACAATTTTTTGATGCTGAGATAATCGATCACATTGTTACTGAAACCAATCGCTATACGATTCAAAAGAAATTCAAGAAATGGTTCCCAGTAACTGCTGTTGAAATGAGAGTATTTTTGGGGCTTATAATTCTTCAAAGTATTATAAAAAAACCTGAAATGAGGCAATATTGGTCTAAAAATCCTTTTTTACTGACACCTTTTTTTTTGCAAAATGCCTGAGCAATAAAAGATTTGAAGCAATCAGGTCAAATCTACACTTTGCTGATAACGAGACCTTTGACGCTGAGCACCACCCAAACCCAAAGCTAAATAAGATATGGCCGATATACGACAAGTTAGTGAATAAATTTCGAGCTACAGTTACTCCAGAGAATCATGTGGCAATTAACGAAAGTCTTTTATTATACAAAGGTAGACTTTTCTGAATCCAATATATTATTGGTTGTGGACTATAACGATACCATGGGTGGAGTGAACCGAGTGGACCGAGTGGACCAGCACTTGGCTGACTATACCTCACCAAGAAAAAGAGGTAAGAAATATTATGAAAAAATATTTTTCCACCTTTTAGATGTAGCCCCATGGAACTCTTTTATAATATATGTAAAAAACGGGCGGAACAAAATCAGCACTTGTATACCGATCGGAGCTTATAAAGCAAATAATGGAAAAATATCATCAAACTGAGTTTACTACAAGAACAGGACGACCTTCAACCCAGCTCACTCCGCTTCGTCTGACAGGACGATCTTATTCCAGCTACTGAGAAAAAGACAAATCCAACCAGGCAATGTGGAATTTGCAGCAGGGCTCGAGATGAACGCGGAAAGATGATTAGAAGAGAAACCAAATATTACTGTGCAGATTGCGAAACCCCCTTGTGTGTGACTCCATGCTTTAGGATTTACCACACAGTTGCAAATATTTAGAACAATGTTTTTTTTACTTACTTACATATAAGTTTTAGATGTGTTACCTTAGGTTTGTTCCTCAAATTAATATCTTTTTTTGTTGCCCGAGTTAACTCGGGTAAGCACATGTATAAAAATAAATGTAAGTTTTTTTACAAAAATTCAGGGTTTTATTTAATTTTTAACTCTAGAAAATAAAATAACTTTCGATTTAGTTCAAAATAAGAAAATAAAAAAATTTTTTTTACCAATTTTTGAAAAAAAAACTAGATCGTTAAGCGGTTAACTAACTATTATGGATATTCAGATTCATGATTCCGCCACAATATGATCGGTATGAATATTTTGGTGAACAAATCATAATCAACTGTCTCTACCCACACTCCGCCGATACACGACGCGAATTCGTACCTAAAATCTCCCAGCCTCTGAGAAGCTTCATTCCATCCAGGGCTTTTGATTTCTTACCTTTCGTCTTTCACTCATACGCAATTGGTCTATCAAATGCTCAAGTTGATGATTCCATTATTAAAAACGGCAGATAATGATATATCAATTTTCCTATTTTTAAATCTTCAGAACACAACACTTAAAAATACGAAATATACACAATCCTTAAAGTGTTTTGAAGGGTGCTCCATGTAAAATTTCTCTAAGAATTCTAGTTGCTACGCTCAAAACTATTATTGTTATTGTAACCCGTTTATCGCATGTCCTTTCGGTAAACATTACCGTGTATGTTTAGCTTTTGCTTAGAGTGATCCATGAGACCGCGGTAAAGGACATCAAAGAAATAAACCGGCAATAAATTATACTCGATAAAAGAGGGACACACTACCTAAAGACAGGTCGCAGGACGACGTGTTTCTGCTCCCCTGATTACTCATTGCCGACGTTCGGTTTAATAACTGGACAGTCAGATTCCCAAACAGAGATTGAGAGATGAATATTTCTATGGTAGGTCTATATTTGGTATTCAATAGACAAGCCAAAAATTGAAATGATTATGGAGTATATATGTATACATATATAGAGGTATATATATACCTATATTATATATCGAAGCAGTCGCGCAGGCAGAAGCCTAAATGCCGAAACACCGCGGCTGCTATGATGATCCCAAAGAAATTTTGTTAATACGATTTTTGAACTAACTAAGGTTAGTAGAACTGGGAAAAGCTTCCTCTTGTATATTGTTCCACAGTCTCAAAACTCTCGAGACAAAGGGGCGGTCGTATCGGCCAGTTCTGGATGAAAGAAGCTCGACACGGTTAAGATGGGACGTCAAAGTTAGGCGGGTCTATCTGGCAGGCACATCGCGCGGCTTCATCGTGGAAGAGAGCTCCGAAACAAACAGTCAATTCCATGCAATTAAAACAAAAATAATATCCTTTAAAATACAAACAAGTAATAAATCAATTTGGAATTCTCAAAAAAAAAACAGTTTCTGTATAAATCCATAAACAAAAGTAACAAATAAACAAACACATTCTTATAAAAATCTAATACGGGCCACGTAGCAGTCTGAAAAAATGACATATTGTTATTCAAAATAGATTTCCTGTATACAGTGAAAATGTTTCTTACTATACGAGTACACCGAAAACAACATCCGTCCTATTCCCCCAAGTTGGGAATATCATTTCAAAGCGAAGTCTGACTAAGTTTTTCAAAAACAGTTTAGCTACAGTTTGCTTGCAGTGACAAAGAGCACAACAGGAAAATGAACAAAAAATCAGGCCGAATTTTTTTCTTAGGATGCGATTGGAGGTAATAATAGCCAGCCTTCTAAATGCTAAATCCACCAAACCTAAGAGTCAAATAGAAAAATACTACTTTTTTTCTAGCTACTTTCAATCTCTTTGTGAGCCAAAAACACAAAATACAGCTTTTGTCTTTGAGGTGCCGCGCCGCCGACTGCATAAGCGTACCCGCTGGTTGTTCCACTTCCACATTCATAAGAAAAAATTACATGGATTACTCTTAATACCTATTGAAATTTAAAATACTATTTTGTTTCTCAAATGTCTGGTAATATTTTATGACTAAAAACATGATAGTTTCTTTGTTTAATGCATTAATTTGTAAATTGAATCAAGAAGGACTTATTCATTTCTTATTTACTTCGTCGCCGCCCCTGGCTGGGTGTAATCCCAATGATATTAGAAAGAAGCGCCGAACTCTTTGAGCTAGGCCCACAGACCACAGGCCTCTGTTCCTATTCTGGTATGGGCACAGCGCCGTATTCATGGGAGGGCTTTGGGGCTCCTTGGAGTCTACCCTCTCAAAGCGCAACAGCTCATTACGCTTGTTCTACATATTATACATGTTATACCTTCTGTGAAGTGTAGCTACCTAGACTAAGCGAGTCTCCCCCTCTGCTATGCAGTTTTATATCTCCAAGACACCCCTCTCCGCCCCGAGACGGAATTTTCGTGTCACCCTGGATCTTGAGCCTCTCCCCAGATCTTTTCCTGGATAACACCACTGGTTGAGCAATATCTCAATCTACAGGAAACAATTAATATCGCGAAATCGACCACAGCAGTGGCTCCTACAAATCATTTTTATGGGCACATTTCAAATTTCCGTCATCGGACTAAACAAGGAAGTCACAGATGAATAAAATTAACAAATCATAACTGATCATAATTGTTTGTATTAGCAATGGGAGGATTTCTGGAAAAGCAAAAATTCTATATATTTGGTTTCTGCCTAAATGGGCTGAACCTACCAGTATGTCTACAAAGTAAGAAGCATGTAGACCAGAATGCAGTTTTGTATAGACACAGAAAGTGATTAAACTACATACTGGTGAAATACTTTTCAGAGCTTATGAAATTAGTTGCAAGAAGGATAAATAGCCAGCGCTAATTTCGTGAACTAAACGTTTTTCATATTGATATTTTAGATGAGAATGTTCAGTTTCCAAATGTTCGGTAGCCTAGCACTTACGGCTTGTCTATTCAATAGCAAACATCCAACCTACCATATCAGAATTAATCAAACAACCTGCTTCTCCCTGAATATTGAAATTTGAAAGAAATATTTTGCTTTTCACAAGCCTGGAGATATATTACAAATAAAGATGTAATCTGCTTTGAAAATCACACCATATTGGGAATTTAATTAAGCCTAAACCTGATCAACAGCAATAACCCACCGCCACTGGAGACAACCAAGCCACGGGCCTTTATAGAATGTAGTACCTTTTATCTATAATTCATTGCTCGGAAAATACCTTCCAGTATTAATCATGCTTTTTAGACCGTCTTCAGTGCTAATACAACGTTGCAATTCGGTATTTTTGGAGGCCAGAAGATGCAAGAGGTATGTGCAAGTTGGATGGCTCATCTTTGTACATACTACAACACTTAAACTCGTTCTAACTCGTAAAAATTATGTGTAGCGGCGCCTCGTCCTAGGCGATCCGGATAAGCCGGAGGCCAGATAGCGGTGAGCCGGATAGTTGAGAGTTTACTGTATATGAAAGCTTATCCTGAGAGCGAGTGTCCAGAGGAGGAATGGAATGTATAACATAAACATGCGTGTTGACTGAGACTAACCAGACTTGTGAACCTTCTGGAAAGATTCCGCTCGCATGCAAAATGTGTTTTAGATATTTCATATGCTTACACTATTTTATTTCTGTAATTATACTTGTATTTAACTATTTACTATACATTGATATGTCTGAAGGAAATAAACGAATTGAATTAAATTGAATAACGAATTATTGCTATACTGCAAATTCACACCCATGGTTAAAATTCGTCATATCTGAGTTATTTTTCTTCAAATTCTTGGGTGTGCATATCCCTCAAAATTCGTACAGCGAAGTCAATAGGTCAGGGAGGTATTGTAACTGCGTAAAAACGATTTTGAGGTATAACATTGTGTCTTCTTTCAGGTAATCCTGAACCTCCATTATAGACAGATAAATTTTTATAGCTTCTGCTAATCGGTCCTGTTGCGTTAAACTAATCGTCAAAAAAAAAGACGAATAAATGCCCGACGACTACGGAAATGGAACTCCATTGTTACCATTTTCACTACTCGTGTCGTCAGAAACGCCTCCTGGTGTACACCAAGGTTTCATCCTGTAGACCGCAATCACTGTCTCGTAATTCGCCTTCCGCCCTATCATTAGGCAAATGCGCTTTAACAATGAATGGATCGCTATAAGGTGACTATAATTTCCGATTCACCTAAATTGCCCGGATTATGTTTCCGCGGAGCCTTCCTCTTTTTGTAACTAACTTTTAGTTTCTCTTCAGCTGCCTCTATTTTCCGGGCAGCTCCTTCCCTTGTGACAACGAGGTGGTCGAGGAGTGTGGCGACTTGACTAACCTCGTCCTTCAAAGCGATATCGACACCTTTTCGGGGAACATAACCAAATAAAAACTGACTCAGTATTTTCCCTGTAGACTTATTTGGGATATTGTTTACGGCAAACTGAACACTTGGATGTTATCTGTCCCACGATGTTGTAAGTAGATCGTCTAGCAACGTGCGATTTAACCGCTCTACTTGGCCGTCTGCTTTGGGTGTTGCTACAGCATTCAGAACATGTTTGATGTTGTTCTGATGGCAGAAATCTGAATCTCTTGGCTATAAACGAGCCTTGTTGGTCAGTGATTAGTTCCCTAGGTACTCCATATATGATCTATCGCGAATTTAGTCTATGTCGCCTTTACGGCCTTCAGGGCGAAGAAAACCATCAATAATCGCCAAAATGTAAGAATTGCCTTTTCTGCTTTTTGGGAATGGTGCCATGTGGTCACCGTGCACCGTGAAGAAGAACGTTGGAGTTTTCAGAATCGGGAGTAAGAACACTTCCTTTCTACCAGTTAGTTTCTTGTTATACAAACATGGATGCAGCAAGAAATATATTTCTCCAGACAGTACAATGTTTTTTCCACGGCAAAGTGACCGAAATCATCATCTGCAGCTGTCACACACATTGGATACCTCGAACTGTAATACGATAGACTTGTCCATCCCTCAAAGCACAGTCTTTATAGACTTGCTTTTCCTCGTCCATCGTAGGCGGTCTGGACGAGATGTCGTGAATTCGCCTGATCTTCTCGTCGGTAAATTGACCAGATAATACCCAATCGGCCTGCGCGATTCGGAGCACAGTCTCCGGTTCCAATCCACGTGTGCCATTTGAGCTCCAGGTCTGTACTTCACTTCAAGGTCAAACTCCTGGAGTTGCAACCACCACCTGTCGATCCTGGGTATTATTTGCATCTTTACATTGGTCGGCTTCACATTGCAACAACTCTCAACTGTAAAATGAACCCCCAACAAATATACCCGGAACTTTTTCAAACTTTCAACCACCGTCAGAGTTTCCAACTCATATGAGTGCTGGTTCTGTTCGCCACCGATGGTTTGCCTACTACAGTACGCCACTGGATGTAATCTCTTATTGGGCTGCATCTGCAGAGAGTATCCCTGCAACTCCCAGCATACTATACGGCTGAAGTTCTCATCGATCACGTTCTGATTGAAACGGTAAAAAGGCAGCAGTGCCGAAAATTTGCTATTGCCACTTCTACCGACATAATTTGGGGCCAAATAAACATAAATCGATGCGGTTTTCACGTAGTTCGATTGAATTAATGGCTTTCTATGTACTGTAAAAGTTGTACCTCCCTTCTCCAAAATCTTCCTCAAAGTGAAGAGTAATGCGAAAAAATTGATATTACATTAAAATAAACATGGAGAAATGCGGTTTTCACGTAAATTGATTAGAAAAAGCATATTTTACTTACGCTAAGTTCAAATCCGTGCTCTCTCATTCACAGACACCCCAAATTGACCCCTCTTTAAAACTTAATATTTTAGAAGCTATACAATCATCTATAGCTTTTCAAAACCACCCAAGACCAAAATCTTTTGGATACTTCTGATCTAGTCAATCATACCATATCAGCCGTTTCCCCAAATCAAGGCCGGAACCCCCCTTTTTAGACCCCCCTTTGTGTATACATAGCAAATTTAAAAAAATCTATTATTCCTCAACACGACCGAGGACCAACAAGATTCTTACAATTCTGGCATCAATATAATCTACTCTATCACTCCCTACCAGCCGTTTTCCGAAAGCAAGTCCGGAACCCCCAGTTTTTGACCCCTCTTTGTTTATACTAGCCAATTTGAAAAAATCTATTGGAGAAATGCGGTTTTCACGTCAATTGATTAGAAAAAGCATATTTTACTTACGCTAAGTTCAAATCCGTGCTATCTCGTTCACAGATACCGCAAATTGACCCCCCTTTAAAACCTAATATTTTAGAAGCTATATAATCATCTATAGCTTTTCAAAACCGCCCAAGACCAAAATGTTTTGGACACTTCTCGCATGTATATGATCTAGTCAATCACACCGTATCAGCCGTTTCCCCAAACCAAGTCCGGAACCCCCAGTTTTTGAACCCTCTTTATCTATACATGACAAATCTGAAAAAATCTATTATCCGTCAAAATGACCGAAGACCAAAAAGTTTTTTACATTTCTGGCATCAATATAACCTACTCTATTACACTCTACCAGCCGTTTTCCCAAAGCAAGTCCGTAACCCCCCGTTTTTGACCCCTCTTTATTTATACACGACAAATTTGAAAAAATCTATTATTCGTTAAAACGGCCGCAGAGCAAAAAGTTTTGTACATTTCTGGCATCAATAGAATCTACTCTATCACTCCCTACCAGCCGTTTTCCGTACTTGCTTTGAGAAAACGGCCGGTAGGGTGTAATACAGTAGATTATATTGACGCCAGAAATGTAAAAAACTTTTTGGCCTTCGGCCGTTTTGACGATTAATAGATTTTTTCAAATTTGCCATGTAAAAACAAACAGGTTTGAAAAACGGGGGTTTCCGGACTTGCTTTGAGAAAACGGCTGGTAGGGTGTGATAGAGTAGATTATATTGATGCCAGAAATGTAAAAAACTTTTTGGTTTTCGCCAAATGTGACGAATAATAAATAGATTTTTTCAAATTTCCTATGTATTCACAAAGGGGTGTCGAAAACGGGGGGCTCCAGACTTGCTTTGAGAAAACTGCTGGTAGGGAGTGATAGAGTATTGATGCCAGAAATGTAAAAAACTTTTTGGACTTCGGTCATTTTGACGGATAATAGATTTTTTCAGATTTGCCGTGTATAAATAAAGAGGGGTCAAAAACGGGGGAAGCCGAACTTGTTTTGGGAAAACGGCTGGTAGGGTGTGATAGATTAGGTTATATTAATGCCAGATATGTGAAAAACTTTTTGGTCTTTGGCCGCTTTGACGAATAATATATTTTTTCAAATTGGCTAGTATAAACAAAGAGAGGTCAAAAACGGGGGGTTCCGGACTTGCTTTGGGAAAACGGCTAGTAGGGTGTGATAGAGTAGGTTATATTAATGCCAGAAATGTAAAACACTTTTTGGTCTTCTGTCATTTTGACGGATAATAGATTTTTCAAATTTGTCATGTATAAATAAAGAAGGGTCGAAAACGAGGGGTTCCGGACTTGCTTTCGGAAAACGGCTAGTAGGGAGTGATAGAGTAGTAGGTTATATTGATGCCAGAAATATAAAAAACTTTTTGGTCTTTGGCCGCTTTGACGAATAATAGATTTTTTCAAATTGGCTAGTATAAATAAAGAGGCGTCGAAAATGGGAGGTTCCGGACTTGTTTCGAAAAACGGCTGGTAGGGAGTGATAGAGTAGATTATATTGATGCCAGAAATGTGAGAAACTTGTTGGTCCTCGGTCGTGTTGAGGAATAATAGATTTTCTTAAATTTGCTATCTATACACAAAGGGTGGTCGAAAAAGGAGGGTGCCGGCCTTCTAATCAATTTACGTGAAAACCGCATTTCTTCATTTTAATGTAACATGAGTTTTTTCGCATTACTCCTCACTTTGAGGAATATTTTGGAGAAGGGAGGTAAAACTTTTACAGTACATAGAAGGCCATTAATACAATCGAACTACGTGAAAACCGCATCGGTTTATGTTTTTTTGGCCCCAAATTACGTCGGTAGAAGTGGTAATAGCAAATTTTCGGCACTGGTGCCTTTTTACCGTTTCGATCAGAACGTGATCGATCGGAACTTCAGCCGCATAGCATACTTGCGTCGCAATGAGCTTCAGTCACACCAGCTGCGTCCTACAGAGCCAAAAGTGGCCGACTCACTAAGCTGCTCTGCAACTTCCGAAATGACTATTCTTCTCGTTCGCCCTGCCTATAAAACACTCTCTTTTTGAAAAGATTTGTGAAATACAAAGTATCCTGTTAGTCCAAGGTACTGTCGGACTTGGTGTACTGTGCTTGGTTGACGAAAATTCTCCACCGCTTTTGTCGTCTCCTCGCCTTTCCATTCTCTACTTGGAAATATAACTGATCCTATTAGACAAGCACATTTCTCCAAGTGCATAGTGAGATATTTGGATCGAAACGCTAATTAAACGACTGATTTATCAAATTGGCTTTGTATGGAGCCCCTTCCTCCTTGCAAGACCGTTCGGAATAGTTTATTAAGGGTCGTCAAATATACCCAATCAGCCTAAAGATCTCTCCGTCAGATTTTTGCGAGCAAATAGCATAAAAGTATTCACTGTAACATATGAAGTGATAGCTTGTCATTGAAATGTTATCAGTTTATTAAATATTATCAAATTATATAAAAAAGAACCAATAGGAAAATACCTTATCGAAATACAATTTGACGGAAGCTGTCAAAGGTCTCTGAATATCAGTGATTTCTATTGAAATATTGAATGAAGTCGTGAAAATTCGACTGTATTATAAACAAGACCACTTTTAGATTCCAACTTGATGCTTTTGTACAGAAAAAAACAGGACATCTTTCATGTATTTTGATATATGTTACAGGTTTACATTTAACAATCCGTTATCCCCCTCAGCGATTGGGAATGCGGCAAATAATAGGTCGATTTTCTAGCTGTTGAATTTGGCAGCAGATTTGGACGTTTGTTAATGCATGGCACTCTCGAATTTACCAACTTCAATATACTGAAAGTTATCATTACGTACCTGTTGAATAGTGTGGATTTGTCTGTATTTTGCAAGAAAATAGAATATAAAATACATTCCATCCAATTCCTCATCTTCCTTTACGTCATAATAGTAATCATTTATTAATTTATGGGTTAATGAATTTCTTCAAAGCAATAAAAACATTATGTCCTCTCCATCCTAAAACACAGATAATATGTGTAAGACGTGTCAATCCCTACATCTCCCTGATGCATAATGCAATTACTATGGACGTAGTTGAAAAATTATGAGAAATGTTTCACAGATAATGGCTTTTAAGTCCAAAAATCAAAAAAACTAGTAATGTTTATTGTCTGTCTATTTTTCTTTTTTCACTGACGGGGATATCTATCTGACACTCGCAGGGTTGCCAAGTCTAACGACGATCACGTCCCGTGGTGGAGGGTGCGAAATGAATCTTTTACATTTGCTGATTTTGAATTTTTTTCGTGAAAATTTACTAGGTATCATGATTATAAGCATCTTTGGTAGATTGTTAGATCCGGAATGGGAAAGATCTCCTATTTATGAAAATATTTTTGGTATCATCTAACCGTTGCAATCAGTGCACAAACACAGTGACATATGATTTATAGCATAACCCGCGGCCCTATCAATACAAATTTAACATACAGGTCGCCTAGCCGAGGGGATGCAGTGGTCGGGATGAATATCACGGCAGCAATTGATGATTTGGGCATGTCTGGTAAGAACGTATGAAGTGAAACTCGCTAACTTCACAAATTTGAAGGTTTTGTACAATTTCTTTAAAAATGATGAACGATATGTCTGATTTGGCAGGGTAATGTCGCTGCCAAATGGCAGTCACTCTTTCTGACACAGTCCGGATCGAAAGATGACAATACTCGTGAAATGTATTGATACTTCTAAATATAGGATCCTATCGAACATCCCTACTGTCAAGATGTATAACCCAAGGTACCGACGGAGCTATTTTGCGGCGTCATGGAAATAATTTTAAATTTTCATTTGCATTTTTTCAAGTGTTGTGCATAGTAGAGTATATTTCGACAGTTGGCGGGACTTACTCCACTGGGACCAGGAGTGTGAAACGGGATATTAATGCACAATCTGGCAACCCTGTCGCACCCTCACAAAATGGCCGCTGACAACCACACAAGTCACCGTGGTGTGATTGAATAGCATGGAATTAAACCTTCAGAGTATATATGCTTTGTGACTGGTACCAAGAGTCGACAGATCCCACACATGTGTCACTCCTTGAAATGCAATAATCAGCTGTATTTAAATAATGTCTAATATAAATATAACCTAGAATGTGTACTCGTGAAAAAAGAAAAATATGGCAAATTTGTAGTTTTTTTTTGCAGGTTTATAGGTTTGCTGGTAGCTTTAAGGCATATATTTAAGAATTTCTTAATTGCTGTGAATATAGTGTGGATGTTTGTTCAGTTCCTGAACAACGAAAAATATTCAACTTTATGGATGTATGGATATCAAAAAACCTTAATGGTTTTGTGGGAAAATCAATCTAAGGTGCCATAATGGTTCTAATGAACGGCAAGTAAATGATTGAATGTTTGGAAACGAGCAATATCTTTTTGTAGAGCCTGTCATCAAGTAGGTGCTTAAGGGCTATCTGCAAGAGGTTTATAGAAAAAAACACCCAGTATCACATATCAATTGAAGAAAATGATATAAACATGAATAAAAAATCAACAATAGTAATTAAAACATGAATTTAATTCAAAGATCAAACATTTGTAAAAATTTTGACTGAATTATATGAAATTTCTTAATATTCAATAAGCTGGTAATGTTTCAATGACAAGTTGTCATCTCATACTTTGACAGTATTTTGTTTTCAACAATTCATAGCTATTGGTTGCTAAAATTTGTTGATTGGAACTTGAAGCTCATTCGCTGTATCTGACGGTCTGTTACCCTATAGTTGGAGAATAACGGTGAAATTGGGCCTTAGGGTCAATATACCCAATCAGCCTAAAGATCTCTCCGTCAGATTTTTGCCAGCAAATAGCATAAAAGTTTTCACTGTAAAATATGGAGTGATAGCTTGTCATTGAAATGTTATCAGTTTATTAAATATTATGAAATTATATAAAACTGAGCCAAAAATTAAAAAAAAATGCTTGATGTCTGAGTAAAATTCATTTTTTTGTTCAATTTAGCTGAAGGTTTCTCCATGGTTATTGCAACTTTTGTAATCCATATGTGATTATAATAACTTAACATCACGTACCGTGTGTTTATAGTTTGTCCTACATTTCCAGACTTGCACCTCCAAACCCTTACATGAAAGATCCTTTTCACTCAAATTTTTGTTGGGTGTTGTGTTTTAACATATTCATACACTTCTTTCCAGTTCCACAACGACATTTTGGCACCACTGGTCCGAAACTGTTCAAGATTTTCAACATTCATACATACAATTGCAGTTCCAGTTTTTTGTTTTGATTTCAGTGTATAATCAGTCGCACCATCGGTTGTAGTACATGGTACACTCAACATAACCACGCATTTGGGGGTATTGCAGATTTAACGTGTACACGACAGTGTAGAATGTAATTCTGCACAAAAAAATCTTGGACGGAGCACTTTTTATACAGAAATTTGTTCCTTTCAAAATTCCATTTTCCACAAAAACCTGGACGTCAAATAACACAACAAGTGACCACAAAACATAACGTTGGAGAAGGAGAACAGATAACAGAAGATCGATTATCGATGACAGGAGGGAGTGGATGCGCTGCGTTGCCATATTTCGCCAGATGAGAGGCGTATAGTATAGCCACATCGTGGTTGGCTGATTTTGAAGTATGTATATTAACATGTGAATCATACACGTTAGAGCTCAAAAATTTTATTACAATGAAAAAAAATGAAAAAATATAAAAATTCTGTTTTATACATATACATTTCAAAACAAATATATTACACAGAAAAACTACAAAACAACAAATCCGACTCTAAAATGCTATGGAATACCTTAAATCAGATCGGTAATTCATCCAAACCTGAAACAAAAATTGAAGAAATAAACGTCCATGATACAACACTTAACACAAATAAAGATATTGCTGATGCATTCAATAATTACTTTATAGAAATAGGGAAAAAATTAGCAATGCAAATAAATAAACCTAACACAAATATTCCGCCTAGAAAATATATACAACAATCGATTTTCTTAGAACCTGTGTCTGAGAATGAAATAAGAAATGTCATACACAGTTTAAAAAATAAAAAAAAACAGGACTTGATGGTATACGATCAGAAATATTAAAGAGGATTTCATCCGAAATTAGTAAGCCCTTGACGTACATAGCAAACTTGATAATTGAATTGGGAGAATTTCCAGATGATTATAAAGTAGGAGTAGTAAAATCCATCCACAAATCCGGTGAAAAAACAGATACTAACAATTACAGGCCTATAACTCTAATATCCAACTTTGCAAAAATTATTGAGAAAATTATAAAAACACGACTTCTAAATTTTTTGATAAACATAATCTGATTAATGAAAACCAATTTGTATTCCAGAAAAACAAGTCTACCCAAGACGCAATTTCTTTTTTGACATCAAAATTATACAAATTACTGGACCAAAGTGAATATACCCTGTGTGTGTTTTTAGATCTAGCCAAAGCATTCGACACAGTAGACCACTTGCTACTATTAGAAATTTTACACGACTCAGGAATTAGAGGCAAGGCTTATAACCTCATGAAAAGTTACCTTTCCAACAGAACACAGTGCGACAAATAAATAATTCCTTAAGCACGAACAAATTCATAACGTATGGTGTCCCACAAGAGACAGTGTTAGGCCCCTTATTATTTACACTTTACATTAATAGCCTACTGAGCTTAAAATCTGAAGGGACAATCATATGTTTTTCAGACGATACTACTATCATTTATTGGGATAACAACTCGTGGGATGATCCAAAAGTGAAAGTTGGAAGAGACTTAACGATAATTGCAGACTGGTTCAGACATAAAAGCCTAACTATTAACTTTCAAAAGACTATGGTCATGCCATTCACTAATCACAGAAACAAATTACCATCCTTTGTATCTATACAGATTAACTGTGATAATATAAATAATACACAAATAAATTTAACAAACAAAATAAAATATTTAGGTGTGTATTTAGACTCACATTTAAAATGGAATATACATATTGATCATATAATAACCATTTTGAGACCATTATTGTTTAAATCCAAGTATCTAAACAAATATTTGGATAAAAGAACAATGAAAATTTTATATCATGCTATGATCGAAAGTCTTATAAGTTACGCAATATTAGGTTGGGGTGGAGCACTTGATAACCAAATTAATAAATTAGAAATTATCCAAAAACCATTTTTAAAAATAATCTTCAACAAATCACTCTTATACCCATCAACAATTTTTTTATAAAATTATAAATTATCAATTTCACGATAGAAATAACCTTATTCCGTTAGATCACTTAGATCAAACTAGAAACAAAATCAACAACATTAAGCGAACACCTTTCACCTCAAAAAGTATAGGCCAAAGATGTCATACTTACCTTTCCAGTAGATTATATAACATACAAAATTATATCAGAAATATTTCAAATAAAACAAAATTCAAAATTGAAACCAAAAAATTTATAATTGAAAAAATCGACATCAAATTGCAAACATGATACGTATGAAAGAAATTTAAAATTAATGTATACTAAGTGACATATAAATCCGAACATCCAGTTTAAATGGTTTTATTTTAATAAAATTTTGTATATGTACTTAATGAAGCATAATAAGTAAATGATAAAAATTTCAAAATGATTGCACTGCTTTAAAGCCCTTTGACCTTTAATAATGTGTGGATGCACCCTGATGTGCTACGCATTCTCCAACGCGCCTAGGCATGCTTCTGATCAGGTGGTCAATGTCCTCCTGTGGTATCTCATTCCAGGCAACCACCAACTCCTCTCGAAGTACTTCTAGAGTCTGAGGAGGACGTTGCAAATTGAGCAAACTTCTACCCATCATATCCCACGCGTGCTCAATTGGGGATAAGTCGGGAGATCTTGGTGGCCATGGTAACAATGTGACATCATTATGTTGAAAGAAGTTTATTGTGACTCTTGCAACATGTGGTCGGGCATTATCTTGTTGGAAAGTTGGATCTGCCAGGGTGTCAAGATAGGGTAAAAGATGGGGTTCTAGAACTTCGTGGATATAACGCTGCGCGTTCATGTTACCTCTGATGAAGATTAAAGGTGACCTGGAACCATAAGCTATAGCACCCCAAACCATTACTCCAACAGTGTGATGAACATGTCTTTCAACAAAAAACTGTGGATTCCTCCTTTCTGAGATCATCAGTGGGTCGGGGTATATATTTGAAAGCACCCAAATATAAAATATATAACGATATGCAATATGAATATGTATATTGGAATAATATCAATGAGTTAATTGATAGACTGAGGCTGCTATAAAGCTAAAAAATGGCTGGGCATACAAACCACGATAATGAAATGATATCAATAATAGAAGAATTGCGTGAAGAGGGCGTTATACTTTGATTCGCATATATTTTTATTCGTCAACCTAGAGTATATCACATCACTGACAAATATGCCTTCAATGCAGCGTGGTGTGAGGTATGGCGGCGTTGACAAATTTGGACCTCGCGCGTCAAAATGGCATAGCGTACGTGGTGTACATGGCATTGGCTTCAAACTAACTACTAATGGTGACTATGATATTGAAAAAAAAACTGATAAAGAATGTTGGTGATCCTGTGGACAAAAACGATGCTGTGACTGTAAAGTATATTGAAGAAATCATGAATAAATTTGTAACCGAAATGGGTAAATTGATGCGACTAGCAATTTCCAATGTATAAAGTGATTCAGTGACATACTGCAACGATAAGGTGCTGGAAAGTAAACGTGACTTTGACAAGAAGTTTAACGAGTTGAGTACGATTTTAAACCTATCACTTCCTTTTAAATAAACTAGATACCTGCAAATACAAGCTCATTCCATCAGGGTATTCATAGTAGTGAATATGTCTATCGTAAGCGAAACAAAACGTGGTATAGCCATATGGCGGCACGAAGGAATTTCCCCCGCCTATTCTAAGTTCATGTGGTGCAGACCAGTTAAAAGGAAAGATATGGTAACCATAACTATTGCAATGGATGATATTTTACAAACGGCTACCCACCACCCAAAGAACCAACAAACGGATAATGGATCGGAGTTCTACAACAGCAAATTTTCCGCTCTGATGCACAAGTATGAGATTAATCATTATTCCACATATTGTACAAAAAAAAACAGCAATAGTTGAGAGAGCTATCCAATCACTAAAACACCTACTTTTCACTGAATTTTCAGTCAGGGGGAACTACCGGTGGATCAGTATCTTGGCAGATGTTACTGATTTTTATAACAACAGGAAACATCGAACGACAGGTATAAGCCCCATCGGAGTCGACTTCCATACACGATTGAATGTGTACAATCATCCAAAAGTAGCTGGAAAAGGGAAGCTTAAACCTGGCGACATCGTCAGAGGAAGCAAATACAAAAGTCTTTTTGAAAAAGGGTATACATCGAACTATTCAACGGAGTTATTTAAAATATACAAATTTAACATTTCAAATCCAGTTACATATATGTTAGAAGACGTGGAAAGTTGTCCAATAAAAGGCTGTTTCTACGAGAAGGAACTAAGAAAAAAAAATCCAGAAGAGTACTTGATTAAAAAGGTGATTAGGAGAAAGGGCAACAAGCTGTTACTTAAATGGTTGGGATTTCCACATTATAAAAACTCTTGGATAGATATTAATGATTTATTGTAATCCTTTTTTTGGGCTCTCAGTTCTATGTTATATTTACGCAGTCGCTATATGTTCGAAATGGTTGTATCAATAAAAAAAATACAAATTCTTTAAATCTTGTTTTAATACACTAACTTATCTCTGTTATCACTGTTATCTTTGTTTTCAGATTCAGAGACCTGTTTACCTGTCCACAAGGGCAATATAAAAAACGTTGAATCTACCTGCCATTACGTCTCCTTATTGGTTAGCATGCATACAAGAGGTTAGGCCACGCCGTGTATTTACAAATGATAAAATGCATCTAACCTACCGTTTGATCGTTCTACCGTTTGATTTCAACCCCCCCTCCCCTTATGTGTGGGGGTTAAGGATTTCACATAAATTCAGTCGCGCCTGCTACGTTACACTAGTTGAGTCTGTTAGTACCAGAATATGTTATCCCCATAATCAATATCATTATGCAAGCAACCGCGAATAATCTAGATGACATTGCAGTCCTCCATAATGATATGGATGCAATTATAGCTGACCTGGAAGGTGACGGAATTCAACTGACTCAGATGACAACTGACATAGAACTCCAGGAGTTCATTCAAATCAGACCTGCTGAAGCTGCCGTGTTGGAAAATACCTGTACAATGAATAATCCCACAACAACCCCGCTTTCAGCAGTGAAGGCTCACATCTCGCCTTCAGAATCGTTAAACCAGATGAAGCACGTGATTGAAAGAACAAAGAAAACCACCACCAAGCAGCCGAACAGTCAAACTGGTATAAATGCTGTCAAAGCAAGTATAATGCCAATGAAATCAGACATCCAAAATACCGAGCGACAATTGGCAGTGGAAATGCATAAGAATCAAAAACTGCGAGAACTTCTTCTTCAAGACGAGGAATTTCTTAAACAGTTAGACGAGGACAGAAAGCGCATACGTGAACAGAAAAATATTAGAAAACGACATAATATGGACGATGCGATGAAAAGGGTTAACAACTTGAAAGAAATGGCACAACGGAAGAGGGGCAAGCTTTTAGAAGAAAAATAAACACTTTTACTTTTAGTTGATTTTTGAAAATATACATATATACCTATGTATAATCTAATAAACCTTAAAATTACCTAATATTTTTTCAATTTTTTTCTGTCATGTATAATACGTGTATCATAATTCTCAAAAATAATAGATTAGGTGTGGTCAAATAGAGGTGTGTTTGTAATTTTCGAAATACTTATTATTCCTTTAATTAATAAGTATTTTCTCCAGGATTGTTTTTCCAAATCCGGCAGACCTATCAACATTTATTGACCATTTGTTACCCATACTTTCCTTGACTATATATTCTAACTGATTGTAAGTCATATACACCTTTATCTTTTAAATTTGAAAATATGTGTGCAAAAAAATACAAATATATATGTCATATATTATACAAAATTAATAAATATAACAATCAATACATACAAAACTAGGTCTAATAATCAAATATACGTAGTAAGTATACATAAAAAACTAAATGTATCATTTCTATCCGTGAGACCTTCGATCGTACCATGTGTCAATTAAATCCCATAATATAATATATGGGATGACAGCTGGGGTGCTACCTGCAAGAAGTATATTTCTAACCTAGATAAAAGAAATCTCAAATCCTGACCGTGAGACCTTCGCTACTAGCACAGATGAAATTGCATAGACTTGTGGCAGAAATGCCAAATATTCCTTGTTGAAAGTTGTCTCAAAACACTATACAGTGCCTTTATTTAAACCCTTATAATATATAGCATGCTTGGGGTACAACCTGCTATATATAGGAGCAGGTGAATACACGGAAATACTAAACACTCTTTATCGATAGTTTTCTGGGACCGTAATAAAAAAATCCCTTCTTTCACCAGCAGCCATTTCTATTTTCTCTTGTGTGGATGTTGTCGAATATTCGGACGCATATTGTGAGAAGAATTCCTGAACGCACAATCGAGCTTGCCCTGTCATGCTATATATTTATATATATCACAGAGGCGTGACTTTCTATCAAAGGCATTGTATTGGGCAAGCCTCACCCCATTCAAGTGGATGGCAATTCTCAATTCCAAATTATGGCAGCTATCATTGTTAGTGTATACAATTTGTACGTTGTGTCTCTTCAGCTATCGTTATCTTTAATGTGAAATTTTAAAAAATCCAGAAGGCTGCAGACATCTGTCGGAAACTTAACATTTCTTTGATCGCCTTCACTCAGTTGACGGAAAAATTTTAAAGCATTACAATATAATGTATTCATGTATTTATCATGCGTTGATGTTCTTCAATGAAATAACAACAACTCAATATGTCAGGTATTTATCTTATAAGAATGCATTGTATAATCCTATAGTAAACTAAATAGATCGTGTTCAATCCTCATACACGAGGTTATATTTGATGATAATTTCCGGAGGTAAATACCTTGCAATCTCACACAGAAATGATCTAAAGTTATAATTAATCATATAACTACAAAACTGCTCAATAGTACAATCTTCTTGTAGATACTGCGCGCACAACTTCTGCCCTTCCTCGTATTTCCGAATTAGTCTCTTGATCCTTTCAACCTCGTTATCATCCCAACAAATATTCATATCGTAGTTTGTTGAATGTTCAGCGTCATGCATCAAATCCGTTAACTGGCACACTAATCTCATGATAGCTGTACGTAGATCCTTTGATCAGGCTAACGCAATAATGCACAATGCATCCACATCTTGTCAAACCAGAGGGGGTGTACTGCTTCTGGAAAGTTAAGTATAATGGTCAATATCAAGTGGAACATGATATTTGTCAAAACAACTTTACCTGCTGCATTTTCCTAACCCAGTTCCAATCTGAACCTTTATATTATTTATACCCTACATATTAGCCTATACTACCTCATATTTTTAAACTAATTACTACTGTCAACAAAGTCAAACTTTATCAAACATTTTGAACGACTACCTGGTGTCTTTGATGAGCTTTGGCCAATATTCGCTAAAGAATATTTGTTTAGGGACTCATTTATATCTTTAATAATAATTTCGGGCATGTTTTCCAACACTCTTTTAGGTAGCCAAACCCTAAACTGGTCAGAATCAGAATCAAGAAGGGTTGCTACTAGGCATTGCCCAAACTTTGATTGGATACTTGAAATATGCTTAATAGGATAAGATTTGTTTACAGTTAATGATGATAATGTTCTAGATGGTATATTGTTGTCAGATTCGCGATTTATTTTATTGTTTACAAGTATTTCATGCAAGGCTGAGGTATTGATAGACATTATTAAAAAAATAAATATAGTGTTGGATAAATAATATAAAAGGATGCTCACCAAATTCAATCTGTTAGGTACTTCAAGAATATTATTTAGTCACTTATCGATGTTAAATGAATTTGAATGATCATAGCTGTTGTTGTTTCACCATTTATATAACAACTAGCAGAGTTAGATTACCTTACAGCACTGCCGCATACCCTAAGGCATTTGAACAACCCAACCCCCAGATAAATTTCGGGTTGCCCACAAAAAAATATATAGTCAACATTTCTACGGAACAGCTGAGAGGTTTGACAACCGGCATGGCCATTGTGAGGACAATATCTTTACAACACCTTCCATCGACGACTCCTTTTCTATTATAAATGCGTTTATGATTTCAGGACAGAAGCGCGAAAATGTTTTACAGTTCTTGATAGGGGACGGAACTGCTGTGTGGTTTTACAATTTGCAGGGTCATTGAGAGGGTAACAATGCCTTCCTCGAGCTATTTATACGATACAAATTTGTCGAACAACACGTTTTCGATGCTATGAGGATGGTCATTGAGAGGACTTAGAATTTAAACACACCCGCCCCTTACCCCTCCGCCCCTTACCACACCGCACCACCCAGGGTTCCGTCTAGCTATTTACCTGAGGAGAGTTAGATTACGTTACTGCACAGGTGCATACAAGAGTTCAGGTAGTCGACAAAAAATATCGCATCACACACGGTGATTGAGAGGGCAACAATGGATTACATCGCCCGTCGATTCCACATTTCTATTAAACGAGACGTTTTTGATGGTATGAGGATGGTCATTGAGAGGAGTCGGAATTTAAACAACCCCCGCCCCCCCCCGTATTGTACAGTCACAAGCTTGAAAATGGGTGTGAGGGCGCTAAAGTTGTTAACCAGAGAAGAAAGCAGATTCTTTAAGCTTTGTGCTTACATCCTAAAAGCTTTTTCAGTGGAGATGAAAACAACCACTTTGTTTTTTAAATGTTCGTATTCATTTTTTAGTGAACATGGATAATGTAGACTGAAGACTATAAAATTAAATAAAATAATGGAACAGGACATCTATTTTCTCGAAACATACTTGAACAATCTACAGCCGATGTTGGAACAAGTAATCAATATTTTTTGGGTATATTATGAAGCATCACAAAAATATAAAACTCAAAATATTTGAAAATTTTTGTCATTGGTCATTGACGTGGGATGTAAAACTAATCACATCCTCTAGTTGCTTGAACTCCTCCAAGTTGCTTAGTCCAATGTTTTTCAAACAAGTTTAAGAGGAATTCCTCGTGACGTGGATAGGCATGATATAAGCCAGAAGACAGACTTGTTGAAAATTGAGGTTTCCCCATACAGGATGGCACTATTTGCATCGAGTATTACAGAGCCTACCTTATCCAATGATACGTCCTGGCTTGCTGATCTTCTGAGATTTGATCTAAAATTACTTGACATTGAAGATTTTGCAAAAATTCAATATGCACTTTCAGTGGAATTCTTAGATGAGCGCGTGACAACATCCCAATACTAGTGTATCCATTACGTAGTATATTTGCATCTGTGTCACTCTTACGATCAAGTACATATACTGTGCTCTACTAGATGCCAACCTTTGGTCCCATATTTCATACTACTCGTATGTGTTTACAAATTATTATACAATCAAGTTTTAAATACGGGACTTTTTCCTTTGTATACTTATAAAAAAGTCAAGTACCAGCTCCCCGTACGCCACTACTAACGTGATGTGCATATCTCACCGTGCCAAAGACGTTAACAGTGGCGTACGATACGTTACGCCACTCTTTTACAATATCGTGTTTTGACTATATACAAACCTAAATCCCCAACAAAATTTAATAACACAATAACATTTTTCCAGGGATCTTTGTGATGATCTCAAACTGTCGGAAGAAAGTGACGATGAACACAAAGCGGATGCCATTCATTCTTCAAATATTTCTGTAGAAAGGTAAGATTTCAATGCATACTAAGTGAATGACAAAGAGATGATTTGCTTTTATCTTATTCATGATAAGCTCATGCAGCCTTAGCCTTAAGTCAACCATAACATAGTTTCAGACACAGACATAGCTATAAGAAATAACCTGTATCGTCTTCACAAAGTTCGTGTGACATCGCAGTCGGGAAAATGTTTATTGACTATTAACTAATTAATGTTCTTTGTGTTCATAAAAATACTTTCGCGTCGAAGTCTATATTACCTTAAAAATAAACTTTACTAATAACAGTGATACATACATATGCAACACACAATGAAAACATTTGCAAACCGAAAAGAAAATACCAATACAAAAAAAAACATTCGGTTCAACGTTTTCTTGGAGTAGTTTACTTATAGAGCAAGAGCCCACTGCAAAAAAGTAAGCCGATCGAGAAACCGGATGAAATATATTTTATTGGTTTGTTCGTACAGTAGTCGGTAACTTGTCGGTGACTGTCAAAATCAGAATCAGAGAGATGTTACCTGTTCATACAGTTTCTGTTTGCCGACAGCTAATCCGCTGTTCGTACAAAACCTTTTGACAGATTAGGGGACGCCAGTCAATCAGGAACAGTGAGAGTGTATCGAAACTATCTCGAGGACTAAAATTGCTTCGCAAAAGGCATTTACTGATCGATGACTCTTCTCTAACGGACAGTCTGGGGACACTTTCGCACCGGCGGGCCGTCGGCGATCTAGCTACCCCAGACAGACCCGCCAGACGTCGGCCTTCTATCCTAACAGTGTCGAACTTCGTAAATCCAGAACTGACCGATAAGACCGCTCCGTTGTCCCTAGGGTGTTGAGATTGTTGAACAATCTACATGAGGAGCTTTTCCAAGTTCTACTAACCATAGGCAGTTCAAAAGTAGGAATATCAAAGCTTCTTTAGGCTCCTCATAACAGCCTCGGTGCCCTGGCATGTAGGCTTCACCTGCGCGGCTTTTTCGGTGTAAAAAAAAGCTGAGAGATATACCAAGAAGATGAAGACCTTGAAGATCTACTGGAGGAGAGAATGAAAACATTTTCGGGTGACCAAAAGTGGCAGAAGAAATTTCAGTGGAATTCCATTTTAAATATAGGCAGCGTCAGAGTGCTTCCTGCTCAGTGTTTTGTTTATTGACCTGTAACGGCAAAATGCAATCTCTAGATTATGAATACAGTTTGAAAAATCCGAAAAATACTGGACAAAACTTTCAAGAACCATAATTAATACAATTTTTTGTGATCACCGATCTTTCGAAAATTTTTGTTACAGTTGCAAAATGCAAAATTACGCGACTTAAGTCTTATTTTTATGTAGTTTCGTAGTATCTGTCAAACTTACAGCTATGTTAAGCAGATCTTGGTAATTGTAGTTATGTTCAGCCGTTTTAGCTTTTTAGTGTATAACATCCTTAGTTATTCAAAGACGTTATTAAATCCTTGTAGTATTTTACTGCTGTCTTCTAGTGAGAGTCTGCATATACAAGGTGTTTCAACACTCACCATTAGGATCTCGGCAACTGTAAGGGATATGAAGTCGCTAAAGGGGCAAAGTTGCGTATTTAGGTAGTCAACAAAATGACACTCACAAGCTTCGAAATTCAAAGTACTTCCGGAGAAAGACAAAAAAACTGAATTTTCACAAAATGGTTTTCATTTTTTCATGACTTTATTTGTAGTGGAATTTTAAAATATATTGCACATTAACATTGCCACATTTTCTCCTCTACAAGAACGCATAATCAGAATGTCAATATGGCGAGTCGACTCTTGTCCTCCATCAACTTTATCATTTCTCATGGACGCTGTATTGTATTTGTACACAGATGAATAGAGAATTTAATTCTGATTCTACAAATGCATGTCATACATTGACGTTGCCAAACCTTAGTTACTTCAAAAAACAGTATTTCTTTGGTAGACCTTAAGTTATCAGATCGTTTGTTTGGCTCACCAGATTTATCCCAAAATCATTTTTATTTTTTTTTTCGACTTTATGTGAGATGGGATTTCAAAATAAATTATATTGTTGTCTTTGTTACTGATTCTCCTCCACAAGACGGCGTTAGTCAAATTTTCAATTCAACATTTCCTCTTCTATCACCAACTTTACATTTTCATACGGACGCTATATTGGAATTTTGTACATGTAAATGGACTTTTTAGCTCTAAAATCGTTTGGGTCGAACTTGAAGCACCCTGTATAGGGAAAATATTATTTTCACAACAGCAAACACAGTCGGCTAAAAAGGCGGTATCACAAAATCTCCAGAATTCGTTATCCTGTTTTTTTTTCAATCAACTTTGGGTCGGACTTAGCTAGAATATAAATACTGTTTGTGTATGCACTCCGAGTCTGGACGACCTGGGAAGAGGGAACTAAAACCCTACCATCCGAGTTTTATTAAAAGTCATTTACAATATTTTGTACATTTTTCATGCATAATCACTGCAGACGTTTATTACTTTTTAAAATGAGAATTGAATGGGCATTGCTGAGTAAAACTACGTGACATTTTTGGGTGCTGTTATTTTTTCTAGAAAGTGTTCCATGTTTTCTTCTCTAGAGGAAAATTCAGGTACTTTCTGGCAATTAGACGATTAATCCTATGTCATTCTGGTTTACAGCTAGTGAAAAATTTGACATTTAACGACCTGGGAAGAGGGAACTAAAATCCTACTATCCGAGTTTTATTAAAAGTCATTTACAATATTTTGTACATTTTTCATGCATAATCACTGCAGACGTTTATTACTTTTTAAAATGAGAATTGAATGGGCATTGCTGAGTAAAACTACGTGACATTTTTGGGTGCTGTTATTTTTTCTAGAAAGTGTTCCATGTTTTATTCTCTAGAGGAAAATTCAGGTACTTTCGGGCAATTAGACGATTAACCCTATTTCATTGTGGTTTACAGCTAGTGAAAACACCCCAACTTTTCCAATATTGTCTACTTTTTTGAAAAATTTGACATTCGAATAATGATTTTACTTGATTTCGGGCTCTGACATTTTACTGGCAAATTATCTGCTGACTAATTTGACAGTCATTAAACAGTCAGAAGTGAAGTACGAACAGCGGACTAGTTTTCGGTAATCGGTCTTAGTTCGTTCCCTCAGCCAACTCGTAACGTTCTCATGTACGCAGTCTATACAGTTAGTGACGTGATACTGACAGCTAAATGAGTAAACTAGGTCAGTACTTGTCGCCGACCATCAGTTGCTGATTGTTAGCAAACAGGCTGTACGAACAAACGATAAATAATACTTATAGCAACTATCCAGAAAATCATATAGTGCCTGAATGGAATTGGTGCACAGAACTGCTATATCCGTTCTATGGGACTTTCTTGTACAGGAACTATACCTATCGAGTAACTGCATCAAACTCAGTTTAAAATTTAGTATTCAATACATAAAAAGATATGAGATATAAGTGCCACATTTAAGTGAATATTAACCTCTTGCACGTGTTTTTATTTTTTTGTACATAAACCTTAACTATTAAGTTAGTGCTTGAAACCATCGCCAAATATCTCGATCGAAAAAAACAGTGCCACGTCTGTGTCTATGTGCAATACCTAGAACAAGGCTTTGAAATGCTAAGGATCTTATGCTGCTGTATAGCAGCTTGCATTGGACACCACTACTTGCTTCCCAGGTACCTTGGTTACTTGAATTTACTTCGAAAAAGTTGATGCAAACCTAGGCTTACTGTCGAGGCGTTTTACACAGGTATACTGCTCACAGGTAGATACAAAGGATAGTATTGCCCTTGACAATACTATGCTGGATCGATGTATCTGAGAGAGATATTACTTTAGAAAAAGATGCATCGAGACTGTTGCGGACTTGGTCGCGTGTGTAATCATTTGACCGGTAAGAAGTTGTATAGTAAGCGCAACAACTTTCAGAACAAGCGTTCGCCATTCGCTCATTAGGGTAAGGAACCACCGACTATGATTTTTAATATTCTTCTACAATCATATTTTTGCACCTTCCCTATTATAAGCTTGGATTCATTGTTACAATACATAAGTATTGGTCTAGATAAGTAAACCTATAAAAGTGGAAAGCGACGCATAGATATTATTGAAAATACTTTGTCGCTCTGTCAGTACCTATTACTTCCACGCCGATTGGCGAGGAAATATTAATCTCAAAAAATTTGGAAAATGAGGTACACATTATGTTTTTCGAATGTTGCATGACATTTACATCAAGTCGGTCTGTCTTTCGGTCTATCTTAATACTTAATACTTAGCTCCTCTATTATATCTCTGAAAGTACCGCTGGGATTTTGATGAAATTTCGACACAAAGCGACTACCGTTCCAAGAACGAAAAAGCTTTGTAAGCTTTGAATATTGATTCAGTGGCGGCGGAGTTACGGGCGAAAACAAAAAAAATATTTTTCATGAAACAGGAATTTTGAGGGTTATAAAATTGGGGGTGGAGGGAGTTATATCTCAATATTTTGGCGATGATATTCATTCTCACATAGATTTCCCCATTAATTTGCCCTTAAGATTTGGAATATTTTCCATACATGTCGAGCGCAACGAAGACAGATGAAACCTTTCGCAAGCTGGCCTCTGCCCACGAAGTTTGCTGTTATTGAGATTACCTGAGCTTGGGTAGGGTAGCTTTTTAAAATCGTAAAGTTGTTAAACGAGGGGTAAGTGCAGGTTTTTACTACTACTATTTTCCATCATTCTGGCTCTTTCCAATTAAGTTTTTTGTATTACAGAATGTTGTCTCCATTGGGCGCGACCCCAGCCGTCCACACATCGGCACGTGGCATGTCCTGCGAACCACCATCCATCATTCTCCACCCCCTACCAGTATCCTCTTACACCCTTTCAAATAACCATTACCCATCCCATCACAGTAGTCATCATCACCACAACAGCAGCAGTAGTGGAGGAGACCATCATTCGTCTCACAACTCTTCTTCTCATCACCATAATAGTGCACACCACTCTTCATCGCATCATTCGCACAGGTTCGTACATAAGTCGTCACTTTCGGCACTTTTCCCATTGTCGACACGACAAAAAGTAGTTAACGATAACGGATAGATTATGTACAAAGATGAGCCATCCAACTTGCACATACCTCTTGCATCTTCTGGCCTCCAAAAATATCGAATTGCAACGTTGTATTAGCACTGAAGACGGTCTAAAAAGCATGATTAATACTGGAAGGTATTTTCCGAGCAATGAATTATAGATAAAAGGTACTACATTCTATAAAGGCCCGTGGCTTGGTTGTCTCCAGTAGCGGTGGGTTATTGCTGTTGATCAGGTTTAGGCTTAATTAAATTCCCAATATGGTGTGATTTTCAAAGCAGATTACATCTTTATTTGTAATATATCTCCAGGCTTGTGAAAAGCAAAATATTTCTTTCAAATTTCAATATTCAGGGAGAAGCAGGTTGTTTGATTAATTCTGATATGGTAGGTTGGATGTTTGCTATTGAATAGACAAGCCGTAAGTGCTAGGCTACCGAACATTTGGAAACTGAACATTCTCATCTAAAATATCAATATGAAAAACGTTTAGTTCACGAAATTAGCGCTGGCTATTTATCCTTCTTGCAACTAATTTCATAAGCTCTGAAAAGTATTTCACCAGTATGTAGTTTAATCACTTTCTGTGTCTATACAAAACTGCATTCTGGTCTACATGCTTCTTACTTTGTAGACATACTGGTAGGTTCAGCCCATTTAGGCAGAAACCAAATATATAGAATTTTTGCTTTTCCAGATATCCTCCCAATGCCAATACAAACAATTATGATCAGTTATGATTTGTTAATTTTATTCATTTGTGAATAGTTTAGTCCGATGACGGAAATTTGAAATGTGCCCATAAAAATGATTTGTAGGAGCAACTGTTGTGGTTGATTTCGCGATAGTAATTGTTTCCTGTAGATTGAGATATTGCTCAACCAGTGGTGTTATCCAGGAAAAGATCTGAAGTGTCTTGGAGATATAAAACTGCATAGCAGAGGGGGGGACTCGCTTAGTCCAGGTAGCTACACTTCACAGAAGGTATAACATGCTGTAATATGTAGAAGAAGCGTAATGAGCTGTTGCGCTTCGGGAGGGTAGACTCCGAGGAGCCCCAAAGCCCTCCCATGAATACGCCGGTGTGCCCATACCAGAATAGGAACAGAGGCGTGAGGTCTGTGGGCCTAGCTCAAAGAGCTCCGCGCTTCTTTCTAATAACATTGGGATTGCACCCAGTCAGCGGCGGCGACGAAGTAAATAAAAAATGAATAAGTCCTTCTTGATTCAATTTACAAATTAATGCACTAATCAAAGAAACTATCATGTTTTTAGTCATAAAATATTACCAGACATTTGAGAAACAAAATTGTATTTTAAATTTCAATAGGTATTAATCCATGTAATTTTTTCTTATGAATGTGGAAGTGGAACAACCAGCGGGTATGCTTATGCAGTCGGCGGCGCGGCACCTCCAAGACAAAAGCTGTATTTTGTGTTTTTGGCTCACAAAGAAATTGACATTAGCTAGAAAAAAAGTCATATTTTTCTATTTAACTCTTACGTTTAGTGGATTTAGCATGGATAATCAGTTGTTGTTTGAGTGTTCTGGAGAGCAATAGTGTTGTAGAAGAAAGAAAATGTCCCGACAACAAACAACCCCGCGTGAGATACGAATGATCATCAAATGTTATGAGATGGGTATATCCAGCGCGGAGATAGCAGATCAGTTTGTTATGTCGGTAAATTATACAGTCTTTTTGATCACAGTACACTTTCAGTGTATAGTATAGAAATATTGCATGTATAATGGAAATCTATTTTGAAGAACAATATGCATTTTTTGAGAATTCTAAATTGATTTATTACTTGTTTGTATTTTAAAGGATATTATTTTATTTGCATGGAATTGACTGTTTTATTTTATTATTTAATACTATATTATATATACTCCATAATCATTTGAATTTTGATTGAACCTCTCACTACCTTATTATAACAATGAGCTGAAGGATTATAATTTATTGTTTGCGCAACCTACGTTTTTGGCTTGAATGCCAAATATTTTTGACCTACCATAGAAAAATTCATCTCTCAATCTCTGTTTGAGAATCTGACTGACCAGTTATTAAACAGACCGTCAGCAATGAGCAATCAGGGGAGCAGAAACACTTCCTTCTGCGACCTGTCTTTTTTCGAGTAGAATTTATTGCCGGTTTATTCCTTTCATCTCCTTTACCGCCGTCTGAGCGAAAGGTAAACATACACGGTAATGATTACCGAAAGGACATGCGATAAACAGGTTACCATAACAATAAGAGTTTTGAGCGTAGCAGCTAGAATTCTTAGAGAAATTTTGCATGGAGTACCCTTCAAAACACTTTAAGGAGTGTGTATATTTCGTATTTTCAATTGTTGTGTTCTGAAGATTTAAAAATAGGAGAATTGATATATCATTATCTTAAAAATCGCCGCAAATCCTTCCACTCTCAAATCTGCCGTTGGTAATAAAGGAATCATCAACTTGAACAGTTTATAGACCAATTGCGTATGCGTGAAAGACGAAAGGTAAGAAATCGAAGGGCCCTGGCTGGAATGAAGCTTCTGGGAGATTTAGGTACGAATTCGCGTCGTGTATCGGCGGAGTGTGGGTAGAGACAGTTGATTATGATTTGTTCACCAAAATATTCATACAGATCATATTGTGGCGGAATCATGAATCTGAATATCCATAATAGTTAACCAGGCTGCTAAGCGTGTATGTCCAGCTTTATATCCACCCTTCAACTGGATAGATACACCCACACACATGCCGGAATACAATAGGTTTTTTTTGTTTATGATTTACTGCCTGGAGGCGACCAAGATATCCAAATAAACGGAAGAAAAGTTACAGGGGGATGGTTCACCTGAATGGGTTCCCTACTTTTAATTTTATTGATTTCAACAGAGTAATGCGTAGTTTGGCATGTCATAGAGTAATTGAGTTTATACAGGGTAATACATATTATTATTTTTTCTGTCTAGACGATATATGATAAATAGCATTTTCTGGAAAATAGGCTTGAAAAATAGAGTGCTTTAGCGTTCCACCCATTGGCGATAACCCACCTGTCGTTCTGGTTGCCTTGACATTGTGCAATATGAGTAACTACTATACTGATTCTAACAGAGGTTGGAATGGATTATTGTTCGGTGGCAAGTTTGAAAATGAGTGTAAGAGCGCTAAACTTAGTAACCAGAAATAAAGCAGATTTTCCAAACTGTGTGCTTACATTCTAAAAGCTTTTTCAGTGTAGATGAAAAAAATCACTTTGTTTTTTGAATTTTCGTATTTATTTTTCATGGATAATGTATTCTGAAGAGTATAAAATTAAATAAAGAAATGGAACATCACATCTGTTTTCTCGCAATATACTTGAACGATCTACTTTGGAAATGTTTGGCAATAATCACTGACGTAGAATGCAAAACTAAATAACAAATTTGTATCGTATTTTCTTCTTTTTGGCACTACCCAGTTATGAATCACAAAAATTTAGTTGTTCAATAAAAAGAGTTCCGTCACGATGTAACTTAAAACTAACAACTTTTTAGGAGAGCATAAAAGAACGGTGGGCCTTTGGTGTCGCTATCGAATGATCTTATAATCCTCCATATTTGTCTAGTCGCAAATGAAACCTCATAAGCTAATAGTGCCAACTGATGACATTCCGGCAATCACGGTGGCTTTTTTAAGCAAATACATAAGTTATTCTTTGCGTTTAGTGGCGTTACAACTTAAGGGACGATGTCTCAAATTCCAAATATGTTAGAATAACAATAGTCGCCTTGACATCATTAGCGGAGCATCGACATATTAGCACCCCACTTCCTGCTAGTTTCGCAACACGTAAATCAATTCAGTGTTCTGCGGTCAACTACCTTCAGGTGACCTTCATTCCTGGATGTTTACCTTCCTTCTGACTAGCTGCTATATCACAGACATCACAGTTTAACTGCATGTAGGATTTGATTTACCACAATGTAATTTCAGACACCTCGCCAAAAACTGTTTTAAGGACGGAATGACGCTACTCTTCTATAGTCCATACCATTTCGCCACTACCTAAATGCTAAATATTAAATAACTACTTAAAGTGTTTGTCTTTAAGAATTTTGGTTGCTCAAAACTCTTATTGTTATTGTAACCTGTTTATTGCATGTCCTTTCGGTAATCATTACCGTGTATCTGTTGCCTAGAGTGATCCATCAGACGGCAATAAAGAGATGAAAGAAATAAACCGGCAATAAATTATACTCGAAAAAAGACATAAATACAGGTCGCAGGGCGACGTGTTTCTGCTCCCCTGATTACTCATTGTCGATGGTCTTCAATAACTGGTCAATCAGATTCCCAAACAGAGATTGAGAGATGAATTTTTCTATGGTAGGTCAAATATATTTGGTATTCAATAGACAAGCCAAAAATTCAAATGATTTTGGAGTATATATGTATAATATATATATATATATATATATACAGGGTTATCCAAATTAAGTGTCCACCATTAGTAACTTTGTTATTAGTGAAAATACAAAGTTGTTTGAATTAGCAAACTAGTAGCATTTTTAACGCTGGTAAAAATGAGAAATAAAAAAAAACAATCGAGAGTCGTTATTTTGATTTTTTTCAGTAAAATAACATTTTTTTAAATGGAAACCCCTGTATATTATATTTTTTTCTGTTAAAGCATCAAATTTTAAACAAAAAAGCTTACAATAACTTTTCTCCTAGGTTACAAATTGTTGAAGTTATGGCCTCCAATCTGAAACAATTAAATTGTATCGACAAACTTTATTTTCAACATCAACTTATAATCTTACAAAATACAATAACAATTTTTTTTAAAGAAGATGCTCGAAAACACCACCTTGTTCTTCAATACATTTTTGGGCACGTTTTTCAACTGCTCGAACTGTCTCAAGTATGGTCCTACCATCTATCTGGGTTATCTTTTCCCTAACTGCAGTCTTTAACGCGTCAAGGTTATCGTACCTTCGCTTGTAAATTTGGTTCTTTAAGTAACCCCACAAGAAGTAATCAAGTGGGTTTAGATCTGGTGATCTGGGAGGCCACTGTATTGGGCCATTTGTTCCTATCCACTGATCATTAAAAGTAGTACTTAGAAAATGATAAGTACCTCTGGAGTTGTGGGCAGGTGCGCCATCTTGCTGAAAATGCAGATGATGTCTACTTATAAGATCCAATTCGTCTAAGAAATTAGTCAGAATTTCTGACATAAATTCCACATATCTTTCACCAGTTAGGGTTCTCTCATAAAAGAACGGGCCAACAATTTTTGAACCAATTATACCGCACCAAACGTTGAAACTGAAACGGACTTGTGGGCCTCTTGGATGTACTAACAAAAGATTTTCTCTTGACCAATAATGGTGTTTTTTTCTATTAAACATTCCAGAATTTGAAAAATTTGATTCATCTGTCCATAAAAGGTAACGAAAGTTATTTACATTTTGGCGACAGAAGCTAAGATACCAATGGCAAAAAACAAGTATTCTCTCTGGATCCCCTGCCAAAAGCGTTTGAACTGGTCGGTACTTATACGGAATAAATTTGTATTTTTTTAAAATCCTTTGAACAGTACCATAACTGAAATTAGAGTCCTTGAGAATATCTGCTATTGAATTCTCACGATAAGCTTCAAAATATCCAATAACTGCAATTTCCGTGGCCTCGCTTATTATGAATTCTTTTTTTGCCCTTGTTTTAGCAAAAACATTTTCGTTGCCCCTAAATTTTCGATAAAGTCTCAGAAAATATCGTTCATACGGTTGAATGCGAGCGGGATATAATTCACTTGCTCTCAAGGAGGATTTTCTGCACACTAAATAGCATTCTAACATATCACACTTTTCTTCATGGGAGAACATTTTTCTTTAAATTAATGACACAATAAAGCTTATAAACAAGTACTTACACTAATGTTAGACATTATTTGATTTTAACATTGTTTTCCAAAGCCTTCTAGTTGCGAGTATGTCCAGTTTAACAATTTGTCGCTTATCTTAATGCTGTCAAATCGCGAACGCCATGTTGTTTTCATAGCCGTCTTAATATTATAATACTGCAAATAATTAAAAATATTTATCGTTATTTTGACTTTATTTTTGACTTTAGCGGAAAAGTCATTATGAACTTTATTGTTTAAAATTTGATGCTTTAACAGAAAAAAATATAATATACAGGGGTTTCCATTTAAAAAAATGTTATTTTACTGAAAAAAATCAAAATAACGACTCTCAATTGTTTTTTTTTATTTCTCATTTTTACCAGCGTTAAAAATGCTACTAGTTTGCTAATTCAAACAACTTTGTATTTTCACTAATAACAAAGTTACTAATGGTGGACACTTAATTTGGATAACCCTGTATATATATATATCGAAGCGGTCGCGCAGGCAGAAACCTAAATGCCGAAACACCAAAGAAATTTTGTTGAAACGATTTTTGAACTGCCTAAGGTTAGTAGAACTGGGAAAAGCTTCCTCTTGAAGATTGTTCCACAGTCTCGAAACTCTCGGGACAAAGGGGCGGTCGTATCGCCCAGTTCTGGATTAACCAAGCTCGATATGGTTAGGATGGGACGTCAAAGTTAGACGGGTCTATCTGGCAGGCACATCGCGCAGCGGCATCATGGAAGAGAGCTCCGAGGAGCAAAGTCCGTTGGCGTAGCGGGAGAAAAGAACTAGATCGCCGAAGGCCTGCCGGTGCATAGTGTATAGTATAATATAATAAAAACAAACAGTCAATTCCATGCAATTAAAACAAAAATAATATCCTTTAAAATACAAACAAGTAATAAGTCAATCTAGAATTCTCAAAAAAAAAACAGTTTCTGTATAAATCCATAAACAAAAGTAACAAATAAATAAACACATTCTTATAAAAATCTAATACGGGCCACGTAGCAGTCTGAAAAAATGACATATTGTTGTTCAAAATAGATTTCCAGTATACAGTGAAAATTTTTCTATACTTTTCTATACTATTCCCCCAAGTTGGGAATATCATTTCAAAGCGAAGCCTCACTAAGTTTTTCAAAAAGCTTTGTGAAAACAGTTTAGCTACAGTTTGCTTTCAGTGACAAAAAACACAACAGGAAAATGAACAAAAAATCAGACCGAATTTTTTTCTTAGGATGCGATTAGACGTAATAATAGCCAGCCTTCTGAATGCTAAATCCACTAAACGTAAGACTCAAATAGAAAAATACGTGTTTTTTTCTAGCTACTGTCAAACTCTTTGTGAGCCAAAAACACAAACTACAGCTTTTGTCTTTGAGGTGCCGCGCCGCTGACTGAATAACGTACCACTTCCACATTCATAAGAAAAAATTACATGGATTACTCTTAATGCCTATTGAAATTTAAAATATTATCTTTCTTCTCAAATGTCTGGTAACATTTTATGGCTAAAAACAGGATAATTTCTTTGATTAATGCATTAAGTTGTAAATTGAATCAAGAAGGACTTATTCATTTCTTATTTACTTGGTCACCGTCGCTGGATTTTTTGCAAACCCAATGATATTAGAAAGAAGGGCGGAACTCTTTGAGTTAGGCCCACAGACCCCACGCCTCTGTTCCTATTCTGGTATGGGCACACCGGCGTATTCATGGGAGGGCTTTGGGGCTCCTCGGAGTTTCCCTTCACGAAGCGCAACAGCTCATTAGACTTCTTCTACATATTACAGCATGTTATACCTTCTGTGAAGTGTGCTACCTGGATTAAGTGAGTCTTCATCAACAGCAATAGCCCGCCGCCACTGGAGACAACTCAATCAAGCCACGCGCCTCTATAGAATGCGCCTTTTATCTATAATTTATTGCTCGGACATTACCTTTCAGTATCCGCACTAATACAACGTTGCAGTTCAGTATTTTGGGAGGCCAGAAGATGAAAGAGGTATGTGCAACTTCGATTGCAGATTTTTCTCCGTCACTGACAAGTGGGGAATTGTGTTTCTTACTGTTTATCGCTTCGCATCGACCATTGGGAAAGGCACCTTTGTGCTGAGTAAAACCGAAGTCCTGAGTCACTTCAATCACATTTTAGTCCCACCTTGACAGTAGCTGACATATGTTGTTTCGACTACATTACAATAATGTGCAGTTAGTCATGTTATACAAATGTTTCTAAAACGGCTGATACAGTGGCTAGAACAAAATTCGCAAAAGAATATTAAAAAAGTAACCATAAAATGAAATAACATGACTATGTTTTGATCTCACATAAATCTCCTATCATTATAAAAATAGTTAGGGTTATGCTTAAAATACCACGTTGACATCATTCCTGTTCGTTCATACAGAGCCTTCCTTTAATGCCCCCAGCATTAGTTATTTGAACTGGTCAAGTAGTCAATTTGAAATTGGGAATTAATGCATGAATACTAAATTTTAGCGTAAAAGTGACAGTTTAAAATTTCAAGATAGCGACTGGGCGCCAACTTGGATTTTTTAAATACAATGGAAGATCGATAGCGAATTAGGTAGGCTGTCAAATTCAATAACATACATGAACTTGTTTTCTGAAACAAAGAAAGTTGGTTGAATAGCGAAATCGCATCTGGATGATTATGTGCATATGTATAAAATCAGTGATGTTTGCTGTGTGAGAAAATTAATTCTGAATATGATGCCAAAAAAAATTCGTATCCACCCTGGTTTAGTTCATCTATAATTGATAGGATAATAAAGGAACGTCTTTTATGGAAAAGGTGTAAAAGAACACATAATCCACAAGACTGTGAAACCTTTAGAAGTTTGCGAAGAAGTATAAAAATAAGCATCGATATGGCATACCAAGGATATACTGCTGATATGGAAAGGAACATAACGATATGATGTTCAATGACAGCCAACTTGATATGCCTCAAGATATTGTCAATGCTTTCGCACATCTTTTTCAATCAATTTACATTCCCTCAACAAACTTTCAACCTGCAATCTCAGCTAGCAATACTTCTTTACCATTGAATGTGCGAATAATTATGCAAAACAGGTTATTGAACCTATGAAAAAAATTAAGCCTAAATTATCTGCCATTCCAGATGGAATACCTGCATTTTTGTTAAACGACTGCGCTGTTATTATAGCTGAGCCTTTGGTTCATCCTTTCAATATGTCTCTGAAAACTTCTACGTTCCCTATGGTATGGAAAACATCTGGGGTTGCTCGAATTTTTAAATTGAAAATTATAGGCATGTGATAATTATAAGCAATGTTTGCAAGATTTTTTAATTTATCTTACATAATATTAATTTTTCCCATGTTAAGCGAGAGATTTCACCTAGCCAGCACGGCTTTTTCCAAGGTAGGTGAACGTCAACTAATTTAGCATGTTTCAAACAATTTTGCTCGGAAACTATTGATGAGGGCGGACAAGTAGATGTTGCGTATGTAGATTTTTCGAAAACCTTCGATAAACTAGATCATGGCATTTTGTTGAAAAAATTAGCTGCGCGGGGATTGAGTCATCATTTTTGTTTTTTTTAATTCATAACTGACAGATAGATATTTGATAGTAGAATATAGACGTTTGACTTCCATTGACACTAAACCTTCTTCAGGTATACCGCAAGGGTCTGCACTTGGTCCCTACTGTTTCTAATTTTTATGACGATGTTGTTAGCGAACTGCAGAGTAACTGTCTACTTTATGCTGATGATTTAAAGATATTTTGTAAAATTTCTACCAACGGCGACTGCCACATACTGCAAAATGATTTAGATGCTCTTAACACATGGTGTCAAAGTAAGAATCTGTATGTTAATGTAGATAAATGTTGTACTATGTCCATTTCGCGCAAGCTTGCTCCTACGCATTTTGTTTACACCGCTGATAAATTGCCGCTAAAACTGTATCAATTCAACGATTTGGGCATAATATTTGATGCGCAGCTAACGTTTCTCGAGCACATTGATACTGTTACCAGCAAAGCATACAAGTGCTTGGGCTTCATAATCTGGAACTGTAGAGATTTTAATAATTCAAGGACCAGTATTCTGTTGTACAATTCATCTGTGAGATCTAAAATAGAATATTGCTCACTAATAGGCGGTTTGCGAAAAATCTGTGGTACAGAGAGGCTGGTACCTACCCACCAATTGGTTTCAGGCACGAATATGTCCAATTTAGAAAAGCTAAGAGATTATGCTGCTTGTATGTTCTTATGTAAATTACTCAGTAATATACTGTGAATACCTACTTGGTAAAATTGCTATAAATGTTAAAACTCGAGCAAGTGTAAAATATTTTTACCTCATTGTACCTAAAAGCAATGCATTACTTTTCTCTCCTGTTCATGTAATGTGTAATAGTTATGAATGGATTAATGACCGTGTAGATATATTTTTCTGTAATATGCGCGAAATTCAAAGATGTTTTCTTACCATAGGTTAAGTCTTGCTTGATAATCAGAAATCTATTGTATATGCTTGTATTATCAGCAATCTAGATACATATTTCTATACAATCTCCTATCCGTTAAATGTCATAGACTGTTCGGATAGTGTAAACATGAAATAAATAAATAAATATCTATTAGCTATGCCCGACGGGGTATTTATATGTTGTCCTTGCTGAAGACAGGTTATGTTCAAAGTTATAAATTACGATTTTTCCAGTTTTTCTGTTGTCAAAAACTTTGAGGAGTACTACGAGAAATCGCCACCGTGCCCGCGTTGTGTACAATTAAGCCAAATTACACGGAAAAATTAGTAATGACGCATGAGACATCAAACATTTGCGCAATGCCTCACATCTAGGCGCTGATTTGTATTTTATATTGATATCGCAAAATATATTTCTATAGAATTTAAATGACTGGAAATAAAAAGTAGTTTAATAACCTTTTCACTTTCATAAATATTGCTGTCTGTAGCATATTTTCTCACCTGTTCCTTCACCAACCAGGGTTTTTCTTTTCTTATCTCACTCATTTTTGAAATTCAGCAAATTTACATATGTAATTTCCAGAATGAATGAGGAAAAGTGGATGCGCAACTACTTTCTAGCTTTGGATCTCAAGTAAATGTATTTGAGACAAGAATCCGATGGAACTATCATCAACACATATTCTTAGCATACGAATCCTCACGATGCACCCATGCATTGCCGTTTCCTTCTAGCTATAGTATATACTTACAGCTTAGACCTCCAGTAATGCCATCTCTGAAGTAGATTTTACATCACATCAGAGCCAAACATTGATAACTAAAGCATCATGACGTTTATGCAACACGTACAACAAAACAAGTTCACAACAAATGTCTTATCAGCTAGGGCTAAGTTAACATTTTGTAGAAAAATCTGCATAATGTCACAAAAAACCAGTACGTCAATAAAAAATAACGACAAACTTATTTTTCAAGATACGTAACACCCGTGCCGGTTGTTTTTGTTTTTTTTTGTTCGCTTGTGATGGGATTTACGGTATCTAGCCAGCTCTTCAGCGATTCCTTATTTATCTATGTACTTTTGTAGTTGCAAATGTGCATTCATTTCGGGCCTGATGAAGCCAACCAGCAGAAATACGTATCGCTCGGGCTATCTATCCTATTTTCTGCTCGAATCCACTTTCCTCCTTTTTGCGGATTTTGCCCATTATTTTCCTACTTTTTGTTATATACCTTTCTCCGCATGATCATTTTCTCTTTGTAGATCCTTTGGGCTTGAAGTAGCACAGCAAGTGGCTATAACCGGCCGCGTGGTTGTGGTTAAATGTCTCCTTGAAAATTCGAGGTCTTCTAGCCATTTTATACCACAATGTTTAGTTTGGCTCTTGTGGACTTCGTGTGCCGATTTTTTCCCTCTCCATCTTCGTTTCCTCAGGTAACACCCGTATCCGTGTGTGTGGGCATGTGTATCTACTTTTGTAGTTGCATATGTGCATTCATTTCGAGCCTGATAAAGCCAACCAGCTGAAATACGTATCGCTCGGGTTACCTTTCCAATTTTCTGCTCGAATCCACTTTCCTCCTTTTTTGCCGATTTTGCACATTATTTTCCTACTTTTTGTTATATACCTTTCTCCGCATGATCATTTCCTCTCTCTATATATGGAGAAGAATGGAGTTGGAACAAATAAGAAGAAAAACTACAACTTTATGAAACTAGTCAGGAATAGGCATTACAAAACTTTCCATTTAACATGGACAGGGATCATCAAGACACAGAACTATTATCTTCTCCATAGTCGGTTAGGCAAAAGAAAGAAAATGTAATTATACACTCCAATATCTGACCGACTATGCTAACCTGGAAGTGGATAATGGACAGAAGATGACAATCCCGTGTATGCATGCCCGGACAGAATAAAAAAAGAAGAGATTTAAGTTGAGGAAGCCTATCACTTGTTATGCAAGAGAACAGTGAAACTAGTAATGGGGGACGTCAATGCAAAAATAGGAAATTAAGAAATGTACGAATCGATCACGGGTGGTCAGAGCAAATATGAAAATAGCAATGACAATGCAAGAAAGGATATAATTTTGCATAGGAAAACCAAATGAAAATAATGAGTACCTATCCATTTCAAAAGAAAGAACATACACAAAGGAACTTGGCTGCGACATAGCAGTAATTAATTTGATCAAATTGATTACGTTTTGGTACCAAAACAACATTGATGATTCATTATAAGCGTATCCTTTAATTCGCCGGTTGATTCCATCATTGACGGACCCGGTGAATTTATGGTTAACAAGCTAATGTAATGATGTCAGCTACCTGTTGCATTGAATGGTGTGTTATAAAAAGACGCATTTTGAGCCTTCAGGTTCCTGTTATATGAGAAAACGAAACCTCTGATTTATCGTGTTTGCTTGGATATTAGAGCCTTGTATCGTTTTAAATCATCATGACACCGCACGCAGCAGTTGGTACTGTGGTGAAACGTTTATTAAGCGATTCTAGCGATGATTCAGATAAAACAGTTATCCTGTGAAAAAAGGAACAACACATACCAAGATTTAAAAGTATGTAGCGAATCTAGTCAATAATTATAGTTTGAGTGACTTTAAATCACATTTTAGGCTCAGAACAACCTAAGTTGAGATGAGTCTTATTCCTTTCTCTTCAATATTAAACTTATTTTAATAATCGTTTTTCCAAATTGATTCATCAGAAGAGTTTGCTCAAAGAATGTTTAAATATGTATAATTCGAAATAAAATAACTTCAGATGCTCGGCATATTCCTGGTGGCGTTATAAATACAATTTAACGACATTCCTATGGTTGCAACACTCAACTTCAACCTTTCTTGCAACCATTTCAATATTTTTTGAGACTCAAAACTGCAGTTGTCAAAAATGTTCAAATCTAGAGATTAGAATCTCTTGTCTGTTCTGGATCAACCGAGTCCGAGCGTCGGTGGATGCTGCTGGTACCGGTGGTGTATCCACCGCCAATATAAAGACAAGTTTGGTGTACAACCGTTCGTTCCAGCGGGAATTGAAGGACGCAAAATTGGCTAACCGGTTACACCGGTTCTCAACCGGTGAATTAAAGGAAAGCCCTAATGTGAAAACATGTAGCGAAGCAAATATCGACTCATTCCAGTCAGCATTGATATAAACTTGATGAAACCACAAAGCAAAATAAAAGCTGAAGAGTCAATAAAAAGACCACCTGACTCACTGCAAATTAAAAGTCAGGAGATTCAAGTGAAATATATTAGCGCAATCGAAGATAGATACAGATACAGATACAATCACAAAGTGAGAAGCAAATGACGGTAGTTCAGGAATGGAGAATGCTACAATCTATAGTAAAGAAGCGCCGGAAAAAAAGTACCTAAAATACAGATGAAACATAACAAGAACATGTGGAAGGGCCATGAATGTGATAAGGAACTGGAAAAGGAGATAAAATAAGGCAGAAGGCACTAGAGCACAAAGTGAGCAAGATATAGAAGCCAATAAAAAGTAAAGGAGGTATACCAAGACGATATTAAGGACGAAAAAAAGGGAGAGGATTGAGAAGCTCAAACACATGGAGGAATATTTTAGGAGAAAGGAAATAATAAATTTCTACACAGGAGCGAAAAGTGCAAGCAGAGGTATGTGGTGGGATAAACATGATTAAAGATAAGTACTACATTTTAATCAGACATAATGAGGAAAATACTTCTGTTAAATGTTCAACAACGGGGACGACCATGTAGAAGTTACCATTGTAAATAACAAGTGAAAAAATTTTCAGCCTTATCAGTTGGACATTCCGGTTTTTATACTGCTTTTTTTTAATTCACTAACGCTCTAAAAATGAATATTTTAGCCGCAGTAAAGAATCAACGTTGGCGGATTTTGGTTCTTGACATCCTTTACGATCGGTTATGATGCCTAGAGTACGGAGACCTGTACGATTTCGTCAACTTAGTGAGTTTGATAGGAGCCGTATAGTGGGACTTCAGGACACTGTGGTTAGGTGTTGTCCGGCATGGCTTCGAGAAGGCCGTACGCAAAGAGCAAGGGGCACTGGACGCCGCCGTAGAACAACAGACCGTAAAGATCGCCGCCTAAGATTATTGGCCTTAAGGGACCGTTTCTCCACTACCACGTCCATTGCAAATAAATGGTTTGCAGAACACGGAAGACCTATTGGCATACGAAGTGTTTACCGACGAATGAGAAGTTTTGGCTTGTTTTCATACCGGCCACACTGGGTCCTCCCTTTAACTCGAGAACACCGACGTAATCGCCTTGAGTGGTGCAGACAACGGTCACTCTGGGATCAGGAATGGAACAGTATTGTCTTTAGTGACGAGTCTCGATTTTGTTTAGGCATGCACGATGGTCGTGCCAGGGTTAGAAGGCGACGTGGTGAAAGGAGGAATCCACAGTTTTTTGTTGAAAGACATGTTCATCACACTGTTGGAGTTATGGTTTGGGGTGCTATAGCTTATGGTTCCAGATCACCTTTAATCTTCATCAGAGGTAACATGAACGCGCAGCGTTATATCCACGAAGTTCTAGAATCCCATCTTTTACCCTATCTTGACACCCTGGCAGATACAACTTTCCAACAAGATAATGCCTGACCACATGTTGCAAGAGTCACAATAGACTTCTTTTAACATAATGATGTCACATTGTTACCATGGCCACCAAGATCTCCCGACTTATCCCCAATTGAGCACGTGTGGGATATGATGGGTAGGAGATTGCTCAATTTGCAACGTCCTCCTCACACTCTAGAAGCACTTCGAGAGGAGTTGGTGGTTGCCTGGAATGAGATATCACAGGAGGACATTGACCACCTGATCAGAAGCATGCCTAGGCGCGTTGGAGAATGCGTAGCACATCAGGGTGCATCCACACATTATTAAAGGTCAAATGGCTTTAAAGCAGTGCAATCATTTTGAAATTTTTATCATTTACTTATTATGCTTCATTAAGTACTTATACAAAATTTTATTAAAATAAAACCATTTAAACTGGGTGTTCGGATTTATATGTCACTTAGTATAGATTCAATAATTGAAAACGGTATCATTGCAGAAAGCATTAAGTATGGAGGGTAGGTGCTAAAACAACACATACATGGATTAATCCTAAAAATATGGAGGCAAGAGGAAATGCCCAGGGATTGGGAACTAGAACTTCACCGTCATTACTGAAAGATCTACAGTTGGGGCATTATCAAACATACTAATACATTTTCATATGAAAAGGTAGCTGTCCACACTGCCTACAAATCTACTATGTCCATTTAAGTACGCAACGCCCTGTATAACCGTATTCTAGGTTTATGAAGCCTTCATTAAGTGGTTTAAAATCATGTATAACTCCCTAATCGATTTTTAAAAAATCCGAGATGGTGCCCCGCCACCATTTGTTATTCTAAACTGTCAGTTTCACACTGATATATAGTATTAATCCATCATTTACATAATCCCGAATTGGAAACCTTATTTTTTCAACACCAAAAACAAACTTAGTAATGTGAACTGCAGATGGTCGAGTGTCAAAATATGCATACGTTTATTTGCTTAACCTAAAAACAACTGTAAGTTATTCCCTATTCAAACCTCATTTACTCCACGTGAAAAACAAAAACAAACGCTCTATCGCGAATTTAAAGATCCCACTAGTACACGTAGGATGAATGACACTTAAATAGACCATAGACTATTTAGTGATTCTGTTACTTCCAGTTCAAGGGCGCTGCACACATTAGTAGCAGCTCCATCCACCACTGCTGTACCAACATCAAGTTCCGCTTCCACGGGAAACCTCTTGCAAACAGGAGCAGCTACATCTCCTATAAACTCCACCTCCAGCGATTCAGGGTCAGATACGGGTTCGGATAGCGAAAGCAGCAGCGATGAATCTGTCGAAGACAATGTCTCCTCAGTTTCTGATGATAGGTTAGTGATGAATTCGTACAAACCATGAAATTATATCACTTTCCGTCGTGGCAGTTGAAGAGATATCACAGTAAATCAGTGGTCGAATCTAGCATTATAGTCGGTGTCACATTTCCTGCCAAACAATTTACTTCGAGTTTATAACATAACCGTTTCATTCCATCTCTAAATATCACTAAAACCCACTCCTATTGGTTCAAATCTATGGGTCCTGGATATGTCACTTGTTTTCGTTCTTTCACAAATGCTCGTTGTTAAGGTGATATTGTTATGTTAGTCCAAAAGATGTCATTTTGAACTTTATCTTGTCCACCGGTGTGAAGTTGGCTGACAAAATTTAGCGGACAATTTGCCGAAGATACCAGAATGACCAGTGGCGTCGACATCCTCGACCAGACTGTGATTGTGAAGGATACAGCTAACATCTTGCAACAATAAATATATATGCTCGAGAATAAGCACCCCTATAGGAAGAATCATTTTCCACCCTAATTAAATAATTCGCAGGAACAAGAGTTAACCCAAAACCTTTCTTCGAATTTTCACTTGCCGATTACTGTATTGAAAGTAATTAATGAGCTAAATAGCATTTACTGAGAAAATCTCTAAAGGGGTGCTAGATGAAAAAATATAAATAAAACTTTCACCCCCAAAAAAATGATTCCCCAAAATGATTTATATCTCAAAAAATACTCTATTACAGAGAAAATTTATAGGCTGGGGGGGCATGGTGTGAGAAAGCTTCTGAAAGGCTGGCAGATAAAAAAATAAGCTAAAAAATTCATGTTCACCCGCAAGGAAATGATTCCCCAAAATCAGTTGTACCTCAAAAAAATACTCTATTATAGAGACAATTTATAGGCTGGGTGGCATGGTGTGAGAAAGCTTCTGAAAGGCTGGCAGATCAAAAATATGCTAAAAAAATTCATGTTCACCCCCAAGGAAATGATTCCCCAAAATCAGTTGTACCTCAAAGAAATACTCTATTATAGAGACAATTTATAGGCTAGGTGGCATGGTGTGAGAAAGCTTCTGAAAGGCTGGCAGATAAAAAAATATGCTAAAAAATCATTTTCACCCCCAAGGAAATGATTCCCCAAAATCAGTTGTACCTCAAAAAAATACCCTATTATAGAGACAATTTATAGGCTGGGTGGCATGGTGTGAGAAAGCTTCTGAAAGGCTGGCAGATAAAAAAATATGCTAAAAAATTCATTTTCGCCCCCAAGGAAATGACTCCCCAAAATCAGTTGTACCTCGAAAAAATACCCTATTATAGAGACAATTTATAGGCTGGGTAGCATGGTGTGAGAAAGCTTCTGAAAGGCTGGCAGATAAAAAATATGCTAAAAAATCATTTTCACCCCCAAGGAAATGATTCCCCAAAATCAGTTGTACCTCAAAAAAATACTATATTATAGAGACAATTTATAGGCTAGGTGGCATGGTGTGAGAAAGCTTCTGAAAGGCTGGCATATCAAAAATACGCTAAAAAAATTAATTTTCACCCCCAAGGAAATGATTCCCCAAAATCAGTTCTACCTCAAAAAAATACTCTATTATAGAGACTATTTATAGGCTATGTGGCATGGTGTGAGAAAGCTTCTGAAAGGCTGGCAGATAAAAAAATATGCTAAAAAATTCATTTTCACCCCCAAGGAAATGATTCCCCAAAATCAGTTGTACCTCAAAAAAATACTCTATTATAGAGACTATTTATAGGTTGGGTGGCATGGTGTGAGAAAGCTTCTGAAAGGCTGGCAGATAAAAAATATGCTAAAAAAATTCATTTTCACACCCAAGGGAATGATTCCCCAAAATCAGTTGTACCTCAAAAAAATACTCTATTATAGAGACTATTTATAGGCTGGGTGGCATGGTGTGAGAAAGCTTCTGAAAGGCTGGCAGATAAAAAAATATGCTAAAAAATTCATTTTCACCCCGAAGGAAATGATTCCCCAAAATCAGTTGTACCTCAAACAATACTCTATTATAGAGACAATTTATAGGCTGGGTGGTATGGTGTGAGAAAGCTTCTGAAAGGCTGGCAGATAAAAATATATGCTAAATAAATTCATTTTCACAACCAAGCGAATGATTCCCCAAAATCAGTTGTACCTCAAAAAAATACTATATTATAGAGACAATTTATAGGCTAGGTGGCATGGTGTGAGAAAGCTTCTGAAAGGCTGGCATATCAAAAATACGCTAAAAAAATTAATTTTCACCCCCAAGGAAATGATTCCCCAAAATCAGTTCTACCTCAAAAAAAATACTCTATTATAGAGACTATTTATAGGCTAGGTGGCATGGTGTGAGAAAGCTTCTGAAAGGATGGCAGATAAAAAAATATGCTAAAAAATTCATTTTCACCCCCAAGGAAATGATTCCCCAAAATCAGTTGTACCTCAAAAAATACTCTATTATAGAGACAATTTATAGGCTAGGTGGCATGGTGTGAGAAAGCTTCTGAAAGGCTGGCATATCAAAAATACGCTAAAAAAATTAATTTTCACCCCCAAGGAAATGATTCCCCAAAATCAGTTCTACCTCAAAAAAAATACTCTATTATAGAGACTATTTATAGGCTAGGTGGCATGGTGTGAGAAAGCTTCTGAAAGGCTGGCAGATAAAAAAATATGCTAAAAAATTCATTTTCACCCCAAAGGAAATGATTCCCCAAAATCAGTTGTACCTCAAAAAAATACTCTATTATAGAGACTATTTATAGGTTGGGTGGCATGGTGCGAGAAAGCTTCTGAAAGGCTGGCAGATAAAAAATGTACTAAAAAATTCATTTTCACCCCCAAGGAAATGATTCCCCAAAATCAGTTGTACCTCAAAAAAATACTCTATTATAGAGACTATTTATAGGTTGGGTGGCATGGTGTGAGAAAGCTTCTGAAAGGCTGGCAGATAAAAAATATGCTAAAAAAATTCATTTTCACACCCAAGGGAATGATTCCCCAAAATCAGTTGTACCTCAAAAAAATACTCTATTATAGAGACTATTTATAGGCTGGGTGGCATGGTGTGAGAAAGCTTCTGAAAGGCTGGCAGATAAAAAAATATGCTAAAAAATTCATTTTCACCCCGAAGGAAATGATTCCCCAAAATCAGTTGTACCTCAAACAATACTCTATTATAGAGACAATTTATACTCTGGGTGGTATGGTGTGAGAAAGCTTCTGAAAGGCTGGCAGATAAAAATATATGCTAAATAAATTCATTTTCACAACCAAGCGAATGATTCCCCAAAATCAGTTGTACCTCAAAAAAATACTATATTATAGAGACAATTTATAGGCTAGGTGGCATGGTGTGAGAAAGCTTCTGAAAGGCTGGCATATCAAAAATACGCTAAAAAAATTAATTTTCACCCCCAAGGAAATGATTCCCCAAAATCAGTTCTACCTCAAAAAAAAATACTCTATTATAGAGACTATTTATAGGCTAGGTGGCATGGTGTGAGAAAGCTTCTGAAAGGATGGCAGATAAAAAAATATGCTAAAAAATTCATTTTCACCCCCAAGGAAATGATTCCCCAAAATCAGTTGTACCTCAAAAAATACTCTATTATAGAGACAATTTATAGGCTAGGTGGCATGGTGTGAGAAAGCTTCTGAAAGGCTGGCATATCAAAAATACGCTAAAAAAATTAATTTTCACCCCCAAGGAAATGATTCCCCAAAATCAGTTCTACCTCAAAAAAAATACTCTATTATAGAGACTATTTATAGGCTAGGTGGCATGGTGTGAGAAAGCTTCTGAAAGGCTGGCAGATAAAAAAATATGCTAAAAAATTCATTTTCACCCCAAAGGAAATGATTCCCCAAAATCAGTTGTACCTCAAAAAAATACTCTATTATAGAGACTATTTATAGGTTGGGTGGCATGGTGCGAGAAAGCTTCTGAAAGGCTGGCAGATAAAAAATGTACTAAAAAAATTCATTGTCACCCCCAAGGGAATGATTCCCCAAAATCAGTTGTACCTCAAAAAAATGCTCTATTATAGAGACTATTTATAGGCTAGGTGACATGGTGTGAGAAAGCTTTAGAAAGGCTGGCAGATAAAAAATATGCTAAAAAAATTAATTTTCACCTCCAAGGAAATGATTCCCCAAAATCAGTTGTACCTCAAAAAATACTCTATTATAGAGACAATTTATAGGCTAGGTGGCATGGTGTGAGAAAGCTTCTGAAAGGTTGGCAGATAAAAAAAATATGCTAAAAAATTCATTTTCACCCCCAAGGAAATGATTCCCCAAAATCGGTTGTACCTCAAAAAATACTCTATTATAGAGACAATTTATAGGCTGGGTGGCATGGTGTGAGAAAGCTTCTGAAAGGTTGGCAGATAAAAAAAATATGCTAAAAAATTCATTTTCACCCCCAAGGAAATGATTCCCCAATATCAGTTGTACCTCAAAAAAATGCTCTATTATACAGACTATTTATAGGCTAGGTGACATGGTGTGAGAAAGCTTTTGAAAGGCTGGCAGATAAAAAATATGCTAAAAAATTCATTTTCACCCTCAGGGAAATGATTCCCCAAAATCGGTTGTACCTCAAAAAATACTCTATTATAGAGGCAATTTATAGGCTGGGTCGCATGGTGTGAGAAAGCTTCTGAAAGACTGGCAGATAAAAAATATGCTAAAAAAATTCATGTTCACCCCCAAGGAAATGATTCCCCAAAATCAGTTGTACCTCAAAAAAATACTCTATTATAGAGACAATTATAGGCTGGGTTACATGGTGTGAGAAAGCTTCTGAAAGGCTGGCAGATAAAAAATATGCTAAAAAAATTCATTTTCACCCCCAAGGAAATGATTCCCCAAAATCAGATGTACCTCAAAAAAATACTCCATTATAGAGACAATTTATAGGCTAGGTGGCATGATGTGAGAAAGCTTCTGAAAGGCTGGCAGATAAAAAAATATGCTAAAAAATGCATTTTCACCCCCAAGGAAATGATTCCCCAAAATCAGTTGTACCTCAAATAAATACTCTATTATAGAGACAATTTATAGGCTAGGGTGGCATGGTGTGAGAAAGCTTCTGAAAGGCTGGCAGATAAAAAAATATGCTAAAGAATCATTTTCACCCCCACGGAAGTGATTCCCCAAAGTCAGTTGTACCTAAAAAAAATACCCTATAATAGAGACAATTTATAGGCTGGGTGGCATGGTGTGAGAAAGCTTCTGAAACGCTGGCAGATAAAAAAATATGCTAAAAAATTCATTTTCACCCCGAAGGAAATGATTCCCCAAAATCAGTTGTATCTCAAAAAATACTCTACTATAGAGACAATTTATAGGCCAGGTGGTATAGTGTGATAAAGCTTTTGAAAGGCTGGCAGATAAAAAATATGCTAAAAAAATTCATTTTCTCCCCCAAGGCAATGATTCCCCAAAATCAGTTGTACCTCAAAAAAATACTCTATTATAGAGACTATTTATAGGCTGGGTGGCATGGTGTGAGTAAGCTTCTGAAAGGCTGGCAGATAAAAAATATTCTAAAAAAATTCATTTTCACCCCCAAGGAAATGATTTCCCAAAATCAGTTGTTCCTCAAAAAAATACTCTATTATAGAGACTATTTATAGGCTTGGTGGCATGGTGTGAGAAAGCTTCTGAAAGGCTGGCAGATAAAAAATATGCTAAAAAATTCATTCTCACCCCCAAGGAAATGATTCTCCAAAATCAGTTGTACCTCAAAAAAATACTCTATTATAGGGACTATTTATAGGCTGGGTCGCATGGTGTGAGAAAGCTTCTGAAAGGCTGGCAGATAAAAAATATGCTAAAAAAATTCATTTTCACCCCCAAGGAAATGATTCCCCAAAATCAGTAGTACCTCAAAAAAATACTCTATTATAGAGACTATTTATAGGCTAGGTGGCATGGTGTGAGAAAGCTTCTGGAAGGCTGGCAGATAAAAGATATGCTAAAAAACTTAATTTTCACCCCCAAGGAAATGATTCCCCAAAATCAGTTGTACCTCAAAAAAATACTCTATTATAGAGACTATTTATAGGCTAGGTGGCATGGTCTGAGAAATATGCTAAAAAATTCATTTTCACCCCCAACTGGCATAACTATCAAATCTTTGGTGAACGTAACGCTTTCAACGAAGGAAATGGGATAATCGTTGTCAGAAAATATTATCCATGATTTCGAAACTGAAACGATTTGGAATTTGTTGCCGCTGGATGTGTGCAGGCAGTGATCTACGACGAAATTACTTAGATACTGCCTATCATCCAGTGTAGCAAAATCGTCCTGAAGCAGTTCTTTAATTGAAAAGTACAGATCCCTGTTTACTAATACTACGTAACCCCTTTTATCCGGCAACTCTCGGTAGAAATAAATGTTTTCTACCAAACCGTAATCCATAACTTTTATTGGTTCGGCAGTTGTCCACTTCCTACCACTGATTTTGGGGAATCATTTCCTTGGGGGTGAACATGAATTTTTTAGCATATTTTTTTATCTGCCAGCCTTTCAGAAGCTTTCTCACACCATGCCACCCAGCCTATAAATAGTCTCTATAATAGAGTATTATTTTGAGGTACAACTGATTATGGGGAATCATTTCCTTGGGGGTGAAAATGAATTTTTTTAGCATATTTTTTATCTGCCAGCCTTTCAGAAGCTTTCTTACATCATGCCACCTACCCTATAAATTGTCTCTATAATAGAGTATTTTTTTGAGGTACAAATGGATTTGGGGAATCATTTCCTTAGGGGTGAAAATGAATTTTTTAGCATATTTTTTATCTGTCAGCCTTTCAGAAGCTTTCTCACACCATGCCACCCAGCCTATAAATTGTCTCTATAATAGAGTATTTTTTTGAGGTACAACTGCTTTTGGGAATCATTTCCTTGGGGGTGAAAATAAATTTTTTTAGCATATTTTTTATCTGTCAGCCTTTCAGAAGCTTTCTCACACCATGCCACCCAGCCTATAAATTGTCTCTATAGTAGAGTATTTTTTTGAGGTAGAACTGATTTTGGGGAATCATTTCCTTGGGGGTGAAAATGAATTTTTTAGCATATTTTTTTATCTGCCAGCCTTTCAGAAGCTTTCTCACACCATGCCACCCAGCCTATAAATTGTCTCTATAATAGAGTATTTTTTTGAGGTACAACTGATTGTGGGGAATCATTTCCTTGGGGGTGAAAATGAATTTTTTTTGCATATTTTTTATCTGCCAGCCTTTCAGAAGCTTTCTCACACCATGCCACCCAGCCTATAAATAGTCTCTGTAATAGAGTATTTTTTTGAGGTACAACTGCTTTTGGGGAATCATTTCCTTGGGGGTGAAAATGAATTTTTTTAGCATATTTTTATCTGTCAGCCTTTCAGAAGCTTTCTCACACCATGCCACCCAGCCTATAAATTGTCTCTATAATAGAGTATTTTTTGAGGTAGAACTGATTTTGGGGAATCATTTCCTTGGGGGTGAAAATGAATTTTTTAGCATACTTTTTTATCTGCCAGCCTTTCAGCTGCTTTCTCATACCATGCCACCCAGCCTATAAATTGTCTCTATAATAGAGTATTTTTTTGAGGTACAACTGATTTAGAGGAATCATTTCCTTGGGGGTGAAAATGAATTTTTTTGCATATTTTTTTATCTGCCAGCCTTTCAGAAGTTTTATCATACCATGCCACCCAGCCTATAAATTGTCTCTATAATAGAGTATTTTTTTGAGGTACAACTGATTTTGGGGAATTATTTCCTTGGGGGTGAAAATGAATTTTTATTAGCGTATTTTTTATCTGCCAGCCTTTCAGAAGCTTTCTCACACCATGCCACCTACCCTATAAATTGTCTCTATAATAGAGTATTTTTTTGAGGTACAACTGATTTTGGGGAATCATTTCCTTGGGGGTGAAAATGAATTTTTTTAGCATATTTTTTATCTGCCAGCCTTTCAGAATCTTTCTCACACCATGCCACCGAGCCTATAAATTGTCTCTATAATAGAGTATTTTTTTGAGGTACAACTGATTTTGAGGAATCATTTCCTTGGGGGTGAAAATGAATTTTAGCATATTTTTTTATCTGCCAGCCTTTCAGAAGCTTTTTCACACCATGCCACCCAGCCTATAAATAGTCTCTATAATAGAGTATTTTTTGAGGTACAACTGATTTTGGGGAATCATTTCCTTGGGGGTGAAAATGAATTTTTTAGTATATTTTTTTATCTGCCAGCCTTTCAGAAGCTTTTTCACATCATGCCACCCAGCCTATAAATAGTCTCTATAATAGAGTATTTTTTGGGGTACAACTGATTTTGGGGAATCATTTCCTTGGGGGTGAAAATGAATTTTTTAGCATATTTTTTATCTGCCAGCCTTTCAGAAGCTTTCTCACACCATGCCACCGAGCCTATAAATTGTCTCTATAATAGAGTATTTTTTTGAGGTACAACTGATTTTGAGGAATCATTTCCTTGGGGGTGAAAATGAATTTTAGCATATTTTTTTATCTGCCAGCCTTTCAGAAGCTTTCTCACACCATGCCACCCAGCCTATAAATTGTCTCTATAATAGAGTATTTTTTAAGGTACAACCGATTTTGGGAAATCATTTCCTTGGAGGTGAAAATGAATTTTAGCATATTTTTTTATCTGCCAGCCTTTCAGAAGCTTTTTCACACCATGCCACCCAGCCTATAAATAGTCTCTATAATAGAGTATTTTTTGGGGTACAACTGATTTTGGGGAATCATTTCCTTGGGGGTGAAAATGAATTTTTTTAGCATATTTTTTATCTGCCAGCCTTTCAGAAGCTTTCTCACACCATGCCACCCAGCCTATAAATTGTCTCTATAATAGAGTATTTTTTTGAGGTACAACTGAATTTGAGGAATCATTTCCTTGGGGGTGAAAATGAATTTTAGCATATTTTTTTATCTGCCAGCCTTTCAGAAACTTTTTCACACCATGCCACCCAGCCTATAAATAGTCTCTATAATAGAGTATTTTTTGAGGTACAACTGATTTTGGGGAATCATTTCCTTGGGGGTGAAAATGAATTTTTTAAAAATATTTTTTATCTGCTAGCCTTTCAGAAGCTTTCTCACACCATGCTACCCAGCCTATAAATTGTCTCTATAATACAGTATTTTTTTGAGGTAGAACTGATTTTGGGGAATCATTTCCTTGGGGGTGAAAATGATTTTTTTAGCATATTTTTTTATCTGCCAGCCTTTCAGAAGCTTTCTCATACCATGCCACCCAGCCTATAAATTGTCTCTATAATAGAGTATTTTTTTGAGGTACAACTGATTTTGAGGAATCATTTCCTTGGGGATGAAAATGAATTTTTTTGCATATTTTTTTATCTGCCAGCCTTTCAGAAGCTTTCTCACACCATGCCACCCAGCCTATAAATTGTCTCTATAATAGAGTATTTTTTTGAGGTACAACTGATTTTGGGGAATTATTTCCTTGGGCGTGAAAATGAATTTTTTTAGCGTATTTTTTATCTGCCAGCCTTTCAGAAGCTTTCTCACACCATGCGACCCAGCCTATAAATAGTCCCTATAATAGAGTATTTTTTTGAGGTACAACTGATTTTGGGGAATCATTTCCTTGGGGGTGAAAATGAATTTTTTTAGCATATTTTTTATCTGTCAGCCTTTCAGAAGCTTTCTCACACCATGCCACCTAGCCTATAAATTGTCTCTATAATAGAGTATTTTTTTTGAGGTACAACTGATTTTGGGGAATCATTTCCTTGGGGGTGAAAATGAATTTTTTTAGCATATTTTTTATCTGCCAGCCTTTCAGAAGCTTTCTCACACCATGCCACCCAGCCTATAAATTGTCTCTATAATAGAGTATTTCTTTGAGGTACAACTGATTTTGGGGAATCATTTCCTTGGGGGTGAAAATGAATTTTTTAGCATATTTTTTTATCTTCCAGCCTTTCAGAAGCTTTCTCACACCATGCCACCTAGCCCATGAATTGTCTCTGTAATAGAGTTTTTTTTTTGAGATATAAATCATTTTGGGGAATCATTTTTTGGGGGTGAAAATGAAGTTTTATTTGTATTTTTTCATCTAGCACCCCTTTAGAGATTTTCTCAGTATATGCTATTTAGCTCATTAATTATATACTTTCAATACAGTAATCGGTAAGTGAAAATTCGAAGAAAGGTTTTGGGTTAACTCTTGTTCCTGCGAATTATTTAATTAGGGTGGAAAATGATTCTTCCTGTAGGGGTGCTTATTCTCGTGCATATATATTTATTGTTGCGAGCTGTTAGCTGTATCCTTCACAATCTCAGTCTGGTCGAGGATGTCGACGCCACTGGTCATTCGAGTATCTTCGGCAAATTGTCCGCTAATTTTTGTCTGCCAACTTCACACCGGTATCTTGTCCCCTTTGTCTAGGAGTTGATTGAAGTACTTCCAAACTGGCGATATGTTCCCATATGCTGATATAGGTCAAACCATACAAATCAAAATCTTGATAAGGATCAGAATAGTTGAATTCAGCAAAAAAAAAAATATATAAATTTGTACTCTTATTAAATGTTTCAGTATAGCCCTCTTTTTTGTTTTTGTTTGTGTAGGATACAAATTGCACCAGTGTGTTTGTGAGTCTTTTGATTGGAAAATTTGTTGTATAATCCCCACACGGCGGTCTGTTTTTGGGATATCAACATTATCGGACAGTTTTGAATTTATGCCTCCAAAACAAACTACGATGCGACTTACATGAAACCAGTTTTATGAGACTGAAGTTGCTTCTCTGTACATTGCTTTTTATGTAACGCAATTTTACGAAACCGGCTTTCATGAAATTCTTTCCTGTGACTCTAGTTTCAGCTTTTAAGTTCGTATTGAAAAATTTTTTTAGACTGTAGTTAATGGATAAGTGAAGGTAAAGAGGCCTTGATATTCCGTAAATATTTTTGAAATTGATAGATACTTCGCAGATATCACCACAAACGCATATCCGTCGTCATGAGATTTTTTTACAAATATCACGCAGCGGCATTACGAAGGAGAGCTCTGAGGAGCTAGATCGTTGACGGCTCGCCGGTGCGTAGGGGCTCCTAGAGTCCCTTAGATTAGAGTCACTGATCTGTCGGTACAGCCCTCCTCTGAACACCATGGAGCTTGGATACTGTAGTCGGGGCGGCAGCACCTGAAACATGTGAGCAATACTGGAGGGTAGGTCTTATCTGGGCCTTGTACAGAGTGAGGAGGTCATGTGGAGAAAAGTACTTTTTGGCCCTAAACAAATGGTTCTCGGTGATCTGGACTGTGACCAAACGAAGCGAATGGCTCTTTGGCAAGAACTCGTCCATACATCGAAACCGGATGAGCACTAGGATGTTTTTTGTGCGTCAAGGTACAGTACTGCATACTGCTCCCTGGGGAACACCCGCGTTCACTTTTTTGAATGAAGAGGAGAACCCGTTAGTTACGGTAGATATCTTGCGGTCAGAGAAAGTCAGTCACCCATCTGGAAAGCTTCTCTTGGAGACCATATGGTGGAAGTTTGCATAGGAAGCCAGCATTCTACGCCTCATCGAATGATTTCGTTATATCAAGAGCACCGACATAAGACTGGATGAGTTTACTTCACAATAGCTTGACGTAAGCTAGGAGGTCCCCTGTGGATCGCTCATGCCGTAAACCATACTTCCTGTCGCTAACCAAGCTGTAACGTCCGAGGTACTCCAGAGGCTCCCGATTTATTGAACCTCTCCATCACCTTATTTATAACAGAGAGTAGAGATAGGCCTATAGTTGTAAGTCGGACTTACATCTTTTTTTGGGATGGGTTGTACATGAGCAAATTTCCAGTTTTCTGGGCAGCTGCCAGATGCGTAACATATGTGGAGGAGACGCGAAAGAACTGGAGCAAGCTCCGCTGCACACCTCTCCAATACAAGGGCAGGAATCAAGCCCCGCACGGGTATTATGTAAAAAAACCTATAAAACGTCAAAAAAACCCATCAAATTTCATTTTGCAGAATAGGTAGTTTTTAGGGTGCAAGCAGTCATTCCACGTTTGCTCACTAGGATCGTAATGAGCGTCCATCTATGGAGGAATGGCTGAACTACACGCATTGTTGGTTGCATATGTTTTGTGAAGCCGAGTAGTCTGCATATCTATTAGCTGTGCCCTATGGGTTATTCATATGTTGTCCTTTCTGAAGACAGGTTATGTTCCTTTGAACTTATAACTTTTTCTATGTATGTGTGTAGTTACTGTTAGGATGTATGTATATGATTATATCTTATCTCTCTCATTTTTTAAATCCAGCAAGTTTGCATAAGTAATTTTCCGAATGAATAAGAAAAAGTGGATGCGCAACTAATTTCTAGCTTTGAATCTCAAGTAAGGTATATTTGAGAGAAGAATCCAATGGAATTTATCATCAACACATATTATTAGCAGCAGCGGTGGTCGCAGTGGTAGACTCTTCGGTCTCCTGATAAGTCGCCGTGCGCTGTGCGAGTTCGAATCCCGTCCCAGGAGAATTTTTTCTCTTGGCTATGGATGTTGTGATTGTCCTTAGGTGGTAGACGATCTCTGACTGTCGAAGGCGGAGAAACCACCCGGCGGATCTCGTAGGCGGGGCCAGAATGTGTGCATGTTGCATGCACACGTGTTTCCTCGCCAGAGTCCGTGTGGCGTTCCCCCTTTCCCCTGTATCCCCCTATAGCACCTCGGTACCCCATGGGTCTTTAGGCCTTAGGCCTTCGTGGTTGTTGGAGTATAAAAAAATCCAGCAAGTTTGCATATCTAATTTTCAGAGTGAATAAGAAAAAGTGGATGCGCAACTAATTTCTAGCTTTGAATCTCAAGTAAGGTGTATTTGAGATAAGAATTAAATGGAATTTATCATCAACATATATTATTAGCACACAAATCCTCACTATGCACCTATTCATTGCCGTTTCCTTCTAGCTATATGTAATGTCCTATTTCAACCCGGACAGTACTGAGCGAGAAAATCGATCGCTAAGACATTTTATATCAAATGTCATAATGTCACAAAACACCAATATAATGTCAACAAAAATCGACATGTCACTTTTCAAGATACGTAATACCCGTGGCGGTGATCTTACTGGGTTTCGTGAAGGAGACTCTCCTCCGCCGTTAGCTCAAACCGCCGGTTTTTAACCGCGTAGGGCCAACTAGCGTTCCACTAGTCACTTCCGAAACCTTGATGTCTAACTTATGTGGGAGTCTGGGATACCTAGCTCAATCGGAAAGATCCTGATCTCATCTGCCTTCGCAATTACATCACAGTAAGGCCTTCCTCAGTAAGCCGTTGTCTCTAACTGAGGGTTAGGACTAGCCAACGTTCCTCTGGTCACTTCCGAAAACTCGGGGCCTAACTTGCGAGGGAGGAGGTCGTACTCAGAGAAATTGAAAATAGTGGTAGCTGCGGTCCGGTATGTCGAATCAGCAGTCGGATGCATGCGACATAACACCGTGCCTAAGTTTTACATCGTGCTGGTCTCTGGCATTGCGGACCACTTCGTTGTATATGTTTCTGGACTCGACGTGGGCTTGTCTGTTCTCTACATTGGGGTTTTGTAAGCAGGTTCTGTCAACCTTGATCTTGTGCTGACATGCAGTGTCGCACGATTTGTTGAACCACTCATTGGACCCTGGTTTAGGCACTTCCACTGTATGAGGGATGATGAAAAGGGATGTACTCCTCCATCCCAGCAATCTCGGTTATTGATGAACAGACAGCCGGCGCATCCGCATCAGCGAAGCAAACATCTTTCCAGGGAAAGCTGGAGAAAAAGTGTCTGAGCCACTCCCAATCGGGGGTTCGTAATGCCAAATCTTGCGGCCTGGGCGGGTTTCTGCTGCCACAGCCGGTCCTTACCAGAACCTAACCTCCACAACACCGTGGTCTGACTTAACAGGCGAGACAGGCCAGCAGTGCTGTAAGGGATAGGATGCGTGGTCAGAAAGAGATCCAGCAGGCTATTGGCGTGCGACGAAATTCGGGGGAAAAAGTAGGGCATTGAAATCACCGAGCAGAACTATCTTTGAAGCAGGGTGATTGATGGTCAGGAAGTCGATCCTGACAAATAAATTTGGGGGATGTATTGGAGAAGCCACAGAATGTCATTTCGGTAGTTCAAAAGAAAGATCTCTGGAGCCGGAAAGACAGCTACGGCCAAAAGTCACAACTGCTCCGATTGGAATTCAAGATGATAAATCAGTGCAGAAACTTAAGAGTTTGGTCTCCTCCAAGAAAAGCATTGCGGGACGATTAAACTTCAGGTAGTGGTGAATAGCATCGATATTGCTGTTAATTCTGCAGATCTTTGTGAAACAAATTTTATCATCGATGTTGTGTCCTCCAGTTCATCCTCCATCTGCAGCCGCGTAACTTGAGTGTGAAACATGCGGACATTCTTAAAACACCCTGGAAAAAGCTAGATGGTGGTACCGCCTCGGACGACTGGTTCTTGTTTACCACCTTCTTTTTGCTTGTTAATGATGTTAAATACTTCCAAATTGGCCCGTTGGCGGACTCCGCGAATCGGTACTGAGGTAGAAATCATCACTGTAAATTTTACTGACGATGGAAGAATGTTTTTATAAGCGGATGTTCAAATGCAACTAGCTCATTGAGATGCATTTTTTGAAAACGATTCCATTACAGAAGCTTTTCCAATATATTTGTCGTGGCCATATCGTAGAATTGACCATTTCATGAAATCATCGAGCGTATTTATTTAATAAAAAAACAGAATATGTTACGAACTCGATTATTGTTGGTGCTACAACAACTTCCATTAAAACTAGTAACTTTAGAAAAATAAAATAATTACATTAAAACATTCTTAAATCACAGATGTCACAAATTGAGTTATTACCTTGCGTGGTTAGCCTACTCATATTAGACGTATAACCTAAAGATGAAAATAAATTTGCGATTAGTTTCAGACTCCACGGATTTTTGACGTTTTTACGTGACTCGCAAGTTTTCGAGAACTAGAGTACCTTTTTGTTCTAAAGTCTTTTATCTTTCTTCGAATTACTAGAATGTTCACTTCGAAAAACAACCTAGTTGAAACGTAAATAAAGCGCTCCAAGAAGTAGACGCGTGATCTGGCCCTTTAGATAATGAAACATTTCAATGAATGCCACCATTTCATGAAATGCTTGAATAATTTTACGATACGGTCTCGACATATACATGATTTTATGACTTAAATAGTCGTGTTGTGGCCAACCTAAGGCATAATGTGTTAACACCCGATTTCTCGATTATGCATAGAAAGATGAATGACCTATAAGCCGATAACTTCGATATATCGGCCTTTGAAATATCGGTTATTGGTAGGGGCAAAAATCCTGTATCTATAGATGTTCAGTTGCTAGTCGTGTTTTCTTACAGTGCTTTCTTTATCTGCCATTGACCATCTTAGTATGAAGGTCGCAGTTAACCTGTTTTGCTTTCAACTACTACAAATCCTATGTCTTATTTTGCCTAGACCTGCTACCTCGACGACATCGCAACCCCAGCCTCAGTCGCAGGACGTGTCTACGGCCACGGTGACTGGAGGTGGACCCGTAGACCTGGAGAGTGGTAAACAGCAGACTCGGTGGAACCTAGGACAGTTCATCCAGAGGGGAGGAGATGCCATATCCTCCACGCCTTCACCCTTGGATGGGGGAAAGATGCAAACTTCCTCTGTGAGAACGAGTCCTGACAGTTTGAACAAAAGGTGCATGGATGATGATGACGATGATGGAGGGGAAACGAGTGACTCTGTCAATCTCGATAAGTGAGTGCAATTTAATATAATCGCTTTGCAAGCAAAATGATGTGAACATGTAAAAGCACTGTCTGCAACAATAGTTGATAACTTGAGAGATGTGACGAAAATGTGAGTACTGAGGGATTTTTTTAGCACCTAGGGGGTCGAATTTTGTTTGAGAAATGGAAAGAATGTTGCATGAATAGTTATTACAAAGTTAACCCCATGTTAGCAAATGGAAATTCAGAATTATGCGTGAATATTATCGTAAAAGCCACATTAATTTGAATGTTTCAAGATGGTGGGCGAGCTTCATTTTGAAGATCCCATTGAGTACTTTACAACACAGGGATACAAAGCTATATCTCTTTCTCAATTAAAATTGGAAACTGGGGGCTGTCAACGTAGGAGAATTTTTGAACATTGACTCGCTTTTGACCCAACAACTTAGCATCGAAACGTTATAGAATGTGATGATAGAATCATATTTTGACAGGGTTAATCCTAATATGAAATACAGTAATTCTGTTTGAATAAAATCAAGGTACTTTGACAAGGCCCAGTTGTTACCTTAATATTTTTATGGCCACTTTATACATTCTAGCAGCAATTTCGTCGTTTCTAATTCCATGTTGCTGACTTGGTCCTTTGACAAAATAAATAGGAGAATCACTAAGGAAAATTATACTCTTCTTCTTCTTGTCAAACTTCAACGACAGAGGATAAATACCATGTTCCTCATGTTTGGCGAAGTAAGTTCACATTCGCGCCACAGGGCGTCATAAATTATTGCTTTACAGGGTAATAGGAATCCGTAATACAACTATTATAGGTCTTTTCGCCGTTTTTGGAGGGTTGTCGTAAAACTGCAGGAATTACAATTATACATCATTCTCACTCACACAGAAATGTGCAATGGGCTCTATGTGCGGACATTTGTTTGTGTAAGCTCACAGTCATTCGCTTATTACTTTAGTATCACCGCAATGCCTTCCATATTTATTATTCTTGTCACTGTCACTAGGAAAAGTGGTTTGTCCTTTGCGTACTATTGTTAACAAAATGTTTAACCAAAATCAATTGAATTTAATTAATACCTAATATTTTTTGTCATCAAAACATCTGCTGATTGATATAAAATATGTGCAGTGGGTTTAATTACACCCACTATAAACATGTATATTTCTCTTGAAAGCAGTGACACTCTTTCTAAAAATAGTTTTCTTATTTTTTAGAGCTGTCGAAGAAGCCAAAGCGCTGGTGGCCCTAAGTGAACTCCCTTTACTATCAAGTCTATCTGACTCCGGGTCGGACACTTCAGCCAACCGTTGCATCGCTCCCTCCGCACAACTACCTACACGTACCGTCGATTCGGGCAGTGACAGCGAAGCGCTTAAGGAACGCCCTAAGAGGGTGGTTCCAGCGCCGAGAGCCACTTCGAAACCCACTTGTAGGCGGAGCGAAAGCGAAGAGGAGACGGTGCTTAAGACGAGCGTACCGCCTGGTGTCGGACGTGTTCCCAAAGAGAAAGACGGGAAAGGGAAGAGAGGCAGACCGAGGAAAAACAAAGGGGATGGTACGGAGAGTGGAAAGGGTAGACGGGGAAGGCCTAAAGGTGGGAATAAGAGAAGGGAGCGAAGCGAATCATCAGACACAGAGGTGGGTACCACGATATTATTGGTCGGGTCCAATTAGAGCAGGAGATCTCAACCAGGGGGGCGCGCCTCCCAAGGGGGGCATAGAGAGATGTCAAGGGGGGCGGAAAGTGTTTGCATTTTAGAAAAAAAAAACAAAAAAAATAAAAACATTAACAAATAACATTACGATGTAATGTTTAATTTACACGCATAAAATTAGAAATTAAATATCTTATTCACTTATTCTGTCAACCGCTGTTTCAAAACCCGGCGTCGTCAATCGCAGTTTATACAAGTTTCGACAAGCCACAACATGAAATCCGCGCGCACCCCCGCCGCGCTCCGCTAAACATGCATCACTTGGAAAACAATTGTCTACCTACCAGACGCGGATGAGCATCTGTGACATTCATTCATACAAACTTGCGAAAAATTTGACGATTCGATGTACATGTTTTGTATTTATTATATTCAGGGGTTCATGTCAAAGCTTCAACTTTAGAATCAAAAAGTGTCTTTTGAAAATGTTATAACTTTTTCTCGGCTGTTCGAAGCAATTAAAACTAACGTACTGAACGCAAATTTAAAAGCTGACATAAAAACTCATTTGCAAGCGCTGGAAGACGACTTTCGTCGATACTATCGAGACATCAATTCAGAGTCACCAATATGACACATGATAAGAAATCCATTTGTTGTCGATTACCAGAAGAAGTTCATGAAGAATTTCTAGAAATGAAGGCTGGTTCGTCCATAAAAGATGACTTCCATCTTTTAACATTGGAGAAAGTTTGGATCGAAAGCCTGTTAATTCGACACTTGCCTCTCTTGTGAGACAGGCTTTTCTGCTCTAGTTTTAATTAGACTAAACACTACTGATATTATATATGGTGGCCTAACGAACTGGTCACTCTCCTATTTGTCGCACCCCTGGTATATTTTGGGAAAAGCACTCGGCCACGTCAGTTTTGAGTTCTAGGGGGACGTCTTTTCATCTATGGCCGTACAAACAGGGTGATCAAAAAATAAGGTATTGCGTTGCACTTTAAATTTTTAAATCCGAACCCCCATTTTTTTAATTTTTAGTAACTTTTGTATAATACGTTTTATACCTTTATAGTAAAATTCGACTAACTTAATACTGATAATAATGGAATGCACGGCATAAAAGAATAATCATGGATATCAGCAAGAACATTTAGGATCAGTCAGTGTCATCGTATGCCATAGAAAAAAATTGTCTTTCATTTCAGATTGTTAAGTTACCTATCTAGTTGTGATAAATATTGAACAATACTTATTCAATTCAAGAAAGGATAGAAATAACAAAACTGTGTTATCAAGAGCTACTGCTCGGTTGTTTAATGTGTTGCATTTAGACAAAAATATTAATGATAAGTATGTGGCTAAGTTGATACGAAAATTTGAAGAAACCGGATCTGTGTCTAATATTCGCAGTAATCGCCATCGAGAAAATCGGCCAGTTAGAAATAGCAGTTTTGGGACACGTAGCACTTGACAACGCCCAAAGCACTCGTGGACTGGCTACTTCTTCACGATTTACATGCTCAACAGTAGAAAGAATTGTTTTGTTTTTAATTTTAAAGTTAAGTGTTGTTACCATTGGAACTATATTGATTATTATTTTTACGATATAATCCCTTATTATCATAATTCCTAGAATGTTATTATAAACTCAAATAGGTTCACAACGATTGAAGATAGGTATAAATATACAAAAGTTTCTAAAAACTCCATGGAGAATATAAAAATTAAAAAAGGGGTTTCCATTTAAAAATCTTAAGTGTAACGCAATAGCTTATTTTTGGATCACCCTTTATTGTACGGCTATAGATGAAAAGATGTCCCCCTAGAAATCAAAATAGACGTATCCGAGCGTTTCTTCCAAAATATACCAGGAGAGTCACAAGTGGTTGAGCGACCTTTTCGTTGGACTACCGTGTATCATTGTCGCTATATCGGTCCAATACTAAGATTCAAAAGAGATTTAGCTAATTCGGTATAATAGAACTGAGGCTCCTTAACAGAATCTCGTGGCGCTAAAATGAGATCTACACCGTGAAAGTAAATACCTTTCTTAAACTCTTTTGGATTCAAAATGAATAAGATAAGAGTCAACAGTTAAAATTCGAGTTGGACCTTGTCTGTATTCATGATACATTCTAGATTATCTCGAACGTTTTGCATTTTTCAATGTCACGTTGAGTATGAAATTTTCTTAGCATACCCTAGATTGAGATTCATCATTAAAAACAACTCGAATTAAAATAATCAAAGAGCTATCTCACAACGTTGAGGTGCTTATCCTTTAGCGACGCTATTGATACTCAGCTTAAACTGCTTTTTGCAATCCACAAAATATTATAGTTGTATGGAAATTTACTAAAATTTATGTTTTCGTAGAAAAATGCAAATTCAGTGTGAACAACTGTCCTAGTTCGTTAATAGCAATAAATGTATTTATGTATGAATTTTCTCAGCGCAGATAATGCGATCTTGTTCAAAAGGGTATTTTTATTCTCAGTTGCACCGCAATAAGGCGAAACGAGGCCGCCCACCCAAACAGCCCGTCCCAATTCCAGCACCAACTCATGCCACAATGGTAGCGCTCCAGCATAGGACGTCGGACTCCGAGTCCAGCCATGCAGCAGCATCAGCAACAGGAGTGTTCGACAAAGCAGTACCGTCCACTTCAAGGCGGCGTGCCTCGCAACGGGCGAGCATTTCCATGGCCGCCGCCGATCTGTCGTCTAGCGATGAGGAGGAGCAGAACTTGGCTAGGCGGAGAAGGAGGCAGAGGAGTAGCGGTACGGTGCAGAGCAGTGAAAGGGCGGAGTCGCCTAAGAAGCCTGCGCACAGGTATGAAAGTCATCTAAAAAGCGAAACATGTCATATCTAACACTTTTGATATGCCTGAAGATGACTAGGGGAAATTTTCAAAAATCAAGTTGCTAGTTGGGGTTAACCACGTCTTGTAAAAATCGCCAGATTGTAACAGTTCACACAAAAAATGCCAATTCTCAATATTCGGGGCTACTAAGCCCAATAATTATTTTAGTCCCAAAAAATATGGTATCAAATAGATTGACTCTACACTCCCGCGCAATGCTATTATCAGTTCATAAAATATTAGTATGGCACAAGTTAGCCCATTTCAGACAAAAGTTATCTACGAGCATGTATAACAGATGAGATCAAGTCAGTCAGACAGTCTCCAATCCCCACTCATGTAACAAGCAACGGTAACATTGCGATCCGAATTACGGTGAGTAACACGCCACCGCAGTAGTAGCGCCTACCTCCCTACATATGTATGTTTCTCCTATTTTCGTTTCGCTCGACTCTGGTATCAAACATGTATCTCTAGATAGGCATAAAAAATTTATTTTTAGGCAAAAATCTCTGAAGAATGATGAGAGTCGAATGAAAGGCCATCTCAAGGATACTGATTCAGATTCAGATGCAGAATGGGGAGTCGAAAATAGACCGAAACATAGGAGAAAAGGCAGGCCGCCTGGCTGTACGAAAAAGCCAGCTGCCACATTCGGTGCTCTGCAGCCCAAGAGTGCTGAATATGTTCCTTCTTCTGTGGATTCTAGTAGTGATAGTGAACGAGGTAAACACGAATAACACTACTCAATAACTAATTACTATAATTTTCTAAAGGAACGTTTCCATTATAACAATTTTTTTTCCAACATGTGCCGGCACATTAACGAAAAAAGAAACCTTATAGGGAATGGGTTGCGAGATTTTCTTTTAGTTCAGTATATTGTACTTGTTGATACAAAAATGACCGTGGTCCCAAAGTTTTTCCACGAGTAGTTCTCGAAATACAGGCTGTCGAAGTTGGGTAGTCTGTACCCTATTCTAGCTTATTGTGCGTTCGGCACTCGGTATGTAATAGTTTTTATTTATTTTAGTTCTTATTGTTATTCCTTTTAACTGGTTCACCAACATTGTAATTCTAACATATGTAGAGAGTGACAAAAAGTTGCATAGATGGAATGTTCCGCAATACTTTTCAAAATAGTTTGTGTCCCTGTCGATTCATGCGTGTTTGGTGACAATTCCAATGTCAACAACACTTGTTTGCTATATTAACTACTACACTTGCTCTTTTTATTCGCTCCAACACAGACACGAAATATTGGTAAAGACCACACATAAAAATATCAACCAAGGATCACCGGGAAGATTAACGAAATATATATCGCCACACCTGTTTGCAGCTGCAGATCCCACACGGAAGAGATTGCACAAAATTAATTCTCCAAATACTTTTTTGACTTCTAATGTCAAAAATTAGGTCAAGCTAAAAAAAGGTTTTTAGGAGATTCCTGAATTTTTAGTTTGAATATGGAGGAAAACTCTAAAAAGGATGGAGCTAGTGAGGAAGTGGAGAGTGTGGTCTCACTGAGTGAAAAGGGATTTTGTACAGAGGAAGTTTTGAAACTAAAAGATTATACCATTTCGATTCAAGAGAAATTAATAAAAGAATTGTACGAAAAGATAGACCAATTAAACAAAAAAATTGGGAAAATGCAACAGCCGTCACAAGAAGCAATTACAACTTACGCTAATATGGTTAAAGCTTCAGGGCCTTCAACCGTTAATTCACCTACAAAAATGATAGAATATAAGCAGCAATGCATACCATTACAAACATGTACAACAAAAAAACAATCACCAGTATTAAAACCCACAAATACAGTCATTGTTAAGCCTAATAACCAACAAGAGTGTAATAACACAAAGAAAGATATCGCAAAATTTGTGAATCCTACCAGTTTGAAAATTGCTATTGAAAAAGTTTATGAATTGAAAGATGGTGGGGTGAAGATCCAATGTAAAACAAAAGATGATAACGCGAAGCTACATAATGAAATAAAATCAAAAATGCCAGAAACATATACAGTGAAAACTTCAGAGATAAGTAAAAAACCACAAATCAAAGTTATTGGATTTTGTCAAGAATATGCAGAAGACGAGCTAATAAATACTATAAAATCACAAAATGAATCTTTTCAAGAAAATTCACATATGAGAGTAATTACAGTCAAGAAAATAAAAACTAAATATCAAGCAATTTTAGAAGTGGATGCTGTGACTTTTAACACGTTCGCTGCGATCTGCCTCGCGCCGCGCTCACGGTAGCGGCTAAGCCTATTGGATGTGCGTTGTGTAATTGAAAACTATTTCATATATACATTTTCTTCTTCTATCTCGTTTTTTTTCGTGCAGTAACACGGAACATGTCTTGAAACACTATTAAAGATTTTTCTTTAATTAATTTCAGACCAGACTATAAAATACAAAAACAAATATTCAATAAAACAAGTTTATTAAGGAAAAGAACAAAATAATGATATTCAAATAGAAGCTTAGAATAATAACAAAATAATGTGTGGGCTGGAAAAATCATCACTCGTTTCAGACATATTTCCATCAGACTGCTCACTTCCATCTGAACTGGGAACATAATTGTCTGAGTCACTTAGATTCTCGATTTCACTCCCCGAATTTGCAAGAATATCATACAGTTCTTTTTCTGTAAGCCCTTTATTACGGTTACAATACGTTTTCACTCGTTTTGGACGTGAACAACCTGCTTCCACATCATCCGCCATTGCGCAATGTAAAAATAAACGAAACTTGATCCCACGCGTAAAATAGTCCAAAAAGATGTTCAATATGTAGGTAACCATACATAAAGCGAGTGCGGTACAAACTGACAACACCACAGTCTTGTGAGTTTATATCAGCCAGAAGCGCGGATCCGCGCGCGCCGCCTTTCGTTAAACATCGGTCGGACGCGGATCAGCGTCGTTCGCAGTGAACGTGTTAAGTGTGTTATGAATCAGGGTGTTATTTTTATCGACATGTCTGTTTGCTCTGTTTTCGAGTACATCAATGTTTTGCGATGCTATAAATGTACCGGATTTAACCACACAGCTAAATACTGCACAAAATCAGGAAGATGTCTTACTTGTGGATTAGAAGGACATTCAACAGAAAACTGTAGTACCAGTGAAATGTACAAATGCTGTCCAAATTGTAAAAGTGCAAACCAGGATTTTAATCTAGGATTACCTATTAATCATGGACCATTTGACAAAAATTGTGAAGTATATAAAAGGAAAATTGAACGTGAGAGGGAAAAAATTAATTATGCAAATGAATAGCAACTACTAAGCTCAGATTTGCAAGACGTGGCTAAATCTGTAAGTGATGAATATAACTCAATATACCATTTAAACATACAAGGAGTCCTGAATGATATAGATGAAGTTCAACAGTTTTTAAGATGGAGAAAACCACTTGTATTATGTCTTACCGAAACACATGCTACAGAAGACATCACTGATGGTGAATTACAAATTACTAATTATAAAACCTACAGATGCAACTCCAACTCCAGACATACTGGAGGTGTAGTGATTTATGTTTACCACAAAATGCAGATCACATTATTCGATTGTACCACTTTAGACTATGCATACTGGTATGCACATATACAGTTCAAATTATTTGGGAAACGTTATGATCTTTGTACTTTTTACCGTTCACCAAACATTGATGCAGATACATTTTTAACGTTTTTTGAAGAAAAATGCGAAGAAATGTGGAATTTTAGAAACAATATAATACTTTTAGGTGATTTTAATTTAAATTATTATGGTAAAAGCATGAAAACAAGAAAATTGAAAGAAACCATAAACAACTATGGGTTCAAGCAAGAAATTGAAGAGAGTACCAGAATGACATCATTATCAGAGACTTTGTTAGATCTTGTTATTGTAAATTTCGAATGTGCGGGGATTAAAGCTGTACACACACCTAAAGTTAGCGAACACAGTTGGACAATGCTGCCCTTGGTAGGGCATTTTTCTGATACAAAAATTAAGAAAATCGTAAATACTATTAAGTACGAAAAACTTGAACGAGAACTTGCTGGCTGCTATTGGAATTTTGGTGAGAATATGGAAAAAATATATGACAACATAATTGGAAATATAAAAACTTGTTTAGATCTTGCAACTGATAAAAAAGTGATTTGCTCGGCAAAAAATACACCCTGGTATAACAAGAATATTAAGGCAGCTCAAAATTTGAGAGGCAAACAATACAATAAATGTATATTCACAAAATCAAATGATGATTGGGAGGTATATAAAACTCTTAGGAATAAATGTGTATATGTAATTAGAGAAGAAAAAAAAATATTCTACGATAAACAAATCGATAATAACAAGTGCGACAGTGTAAAGATGTGGAAGACTTTAAAAAGACTGATCAATTCGAAGCCGCATGATTGTGTAAATCAAGTTCAATTCGAAAACGGTACCGAAACAAATTCTTTGGTGATTGCAAACAAACTAAATGAATATTTTGTGGAAAGTATTGTTGATATTGTAGGTACTGCCAATGCTGCACCTGACTATATGAAAATCAGTTTCCAGGGGGAAATGTTGCATACACTTTCAAAATTTCACAGCGTATCATTGAATTATCTAAGAAAAAAAGTAAACAGTTTAAAATCAAATAACAACTGTGCCGAAATGACTACTAAAAACGTGCTGAAAAACTGTTTCGAAATTTTGGGATATCCTGTATTAAATTGGATCAATTGTTCACTGAGAAGCAGTTCTTTCCCTGAAAATTTGAAATGCTCTACAATAACACCAGTTCACAAAATAAAAAATTCTAAAAGATGCAGCGATATGAGACCAGTAAATGTGTTACCAGACATTGAAAAATTATTAGAGTCCATAGTGCATGACCAATTAATGCAGTTTATAGAAGAAAACAAAATTTTAGTGGAGGCGCAAGCAGGCTTTCGAAAAAAATATTCCACAGAAACAGCTTTCCAGTTGGTAACTGAGAATTGGAGAAGAGCCATAGACTCAGAAGAAGTTGTCATAGCAGTATTTTTGGATTTGAAGAGGGCATTTGAAACGATTGATAGAGATATTTTGTTAGGTAAATTGAAGGCATATGGTATAACAGGAAGTGTTTTAGATTGGTTTAGAAATTATTTGTCTAAAAGGATGCAAGTTACAAAAGTTAATGACACTATTTCATCAAAAATTGAAAATACGTTGGGTGTTCCACAGGGCAGTATCCTGGGACCACTTCTTTTTATTTTATACATAAATGATTTACCTGCCATAGTCAAAAAATGCAAAATTCAAATTTTCGCCGATGACACTATGATTTATATAAGTACTAAAAATATTCAGTCTGGTATCTCTTATATAAATGAAGACTTGCAGCTTGTCTCAAAATGGTTAGCATCTAACAGACTAAAATTAAATGCAAGTAAAACGAAAGCCTTGTTAATCGGAAAAAAACAATGTACAAATGTTCAACTGAATATTGATGGTGAAGATATTGAATTCGTAGAAAATTTTAAATACCTGGGAGTTTTTGTTGACTCTCGATTAATTTTTGATATTCATTATGAAAAAGTTATAAATAAGATTAGTAGTAAAGTGGGATATTTATCGAAAGTTTCTGGATGTCTGAGTTCATATAGCAGAAAAATGATCTATAATAACATCATTCTTCCAAATTTCTTGTACTGTTCGACTATTCTATATTTAGCAAATAATTCCATTTTTGAAAGACTGCAAATTTTACAAAATAAGTGCATGAGAATAATACTAAATAAAGATAAATATACTCCAATTAGGCAAATGCTTAGCAAATTAAAATGGCTCAATGTAAAAAATTTTATCAAATATCTTGTAATGATATTCATTTATAAAGTAAAAAATAATATATTTCCATCAAGTCTAACTAATTTAACATCATCAAATGTCGACCATCATTTACATAATACCAGAAATAAAGATGACTTCCATTTAATGAACAAAAAGTATAACATATGCTACAAATCTGTATTCCATCAAGGGTTGATTGAATATAATAAATTATACTCGGAGATAAAAGACCAGAAAACTTTGACAAAATTTAAAGTAAAATTGAGAAATCACTTGTTAAATCTACAATTATAGGTTGCCCAGCATTTACATCATACACCATATGGCTTGAATTTACTAGTTCTAAGTAATTTACAATTGTTCTGTTTATGTAGCCAGATGTGCTAAATAAATCTTTCTACTTTCTACTACTACTACTACACTGTTACAATATATTGTGTACCGAACTCGCACTGCGCTGGGGTGCATTTATAAGTCACTTGGTAATGTAATACCGTACACAGTAATAGAATGTAGATTGACAGATGAAATTTTACTCACTGTGAAATTTTATGTTTAGAATGCATAAATCATCACAGAGACATGTTACACTTGATGACAACAGACTAATTTCTAACCACGTTTTCTGCGACCATTGCAAATATAACAGAAGCTATGAATATGAGGTAGCCCATTTATCATGAAAAATATATATTCTCCCAATTTTGAACTCTTTTTGATAACCAAATGAGGTAAGTCAAATCACATCACTCTTATTCCGAAGGTTTTAAGCACAGTAAGAAAATCCCACTTTTGATGTACCAGAAGGATTACTTTGTTCTATTTCCGAAAGCATGTAACAGGTACGTCAAACAATTCCAAACGTTAAAATTATTTTAGAGTAGTACAATGTACATACACTCCGTAAAAATTTATGAACTCAGTCCTGCAATAGGGTATGGACTGCCCAATTTGGAGACCCTATATCTCTGAAATTACTTGTTAAAAAATTTGGGGTTATGGACCTTTTTGATCTACGTGTGGAAATCTACAACATACGAAATGTTTATAAAAAATAGCTGAAAGCTTTTCTATAAGTTTGGGTGGAATCTTTTGTTGGAATGAGAACAATCTACAACATGTTCCTGAACAAGCACCGGAGATAAAAATTCCTTAAGTGACTGGGACGCGTGACATCTGCCGCAACTTACGCCACGGACATTTCAATTTGTATAGGAAAAATTTTGCAGTTATTGAGGTAAATATGCCTGCAACTTGTTTGGAAACGTAGCTTAAGTAGCATGGACGTATCCAGCTAAACAAGGAATGGAGAGCAGCTACCAAAATTTTCGCTAGAAATTTTCACAAAGGATATTTCCTTTACTATTGTTGATAATTTCCTTTATCATTCATATACAGTTTCCTTTACAGCGGTATTATGAACGCCAACCAAAAAACTTTTAAATATATTACGAATTTTACTTTGTGGCACACTTTATATTGTACACTTGGGTCAAAAATACGTAATTTCAGAGATATTTGAATTTTCCAAAATTTTGGGAATAGCGTATGTCCAAAAATCCATTAATTTCTTACTTCCATGTCAATGGGAGGAGGTAGTATTATAATCGCGAAATACCTTATGATCACTTTAGGTATGACTTATATTTCATTTATCACTAATAGTCCGGGGTGTAGAGCTAGATCGCGTCTGTGGTTAAGCTACACGTGCACCCTGGATAACATTAAATGAACTAGCAATACCGGTGAGCCAGACTGGTAAGATTTTACCCTCCTAACAGTACGTCTTACTTACTGATTACCTGGTCAATTTAAAAGAAAATGGCGCTTCTCAACGCCGACCGACGAGACAAATAGGGCCTTCCTCAAAAACATGTAAATTGAATATAGACGGTGTCAGCAGGGCTAAAGGAAAAGTTCTATCTAAAATACGAATTTATAACGAGGTTGACGTCATAGCCACTCAAGAGAATCTTACCGCATAAGAAGATTCACTGCTCAAAAGAGGAAAGATTCCTGGAGATCGACTTGCTGGAGCCACATACAGTGCTACCCTATGGCGCAGCAACCTATATGAGGAATCAAATTCAGAATTGTAAAGTAATTATGTAGCTGTATCTCTTACGCTCTCTTACTTAAGGGCAGTTGCTGTAAAAAGTAAATTAAGTTATTGTAAACATCTACAAATCACCTACAACGCAGTAGCCTGCAGATACTATAGAAGTCCAATCAGGAAGTCCAGTCATTTACATTGCGACTTCAGCAGTCACCATAACCTTTAAGGGAATGCGCAAAAAAAGGATACCAGATAGCAGCCTCCAGTCATGGTTACAGTTGCACGGGAGGAGACGACACTTTGTGGAGTTACACCTTTCATCATTCACGAGCTTTTGGCAGCTGCGGATAGACTGAGGTCCAACAAGGCACCAGCGCCTGACAACATACCATCGGAGATAGTGAAACTCGTGACAAGGCAATTCCCAGAAACTAAGCTGAAGGTGATGAACAATGCGATCACAGCAACTTCCCCGCAATTTGGAAACGTGCGGAACTGATCCTGTTACCGAAGAGGCATAAACCTCTAATGGTAGCAGCGGATTTCCGTCCGATTTCAGTAGTAGCTGGAAAGCTACTAGAATATATGATCCTACAACGCCTACTAGAAGAAGTAAATGAGACAATATCGGCAAGACAGTATGGTTTCAGAGGGGGTAAATCAACCCTTGATGCTATCAACCACGTGATAAGCATGGCAAAGAGCGCGGAAGTAGTGATCAACTACAAATTACAATTATGCGCGATGATCACAATAGACATAAGAAATGCTTTTAACACTGCCACACGTCAAGGGAATGTCGATGCGCTGGTGAGCAGAAGAGTTAGTGGAGATACCCTCCGGCTGATTGTCGATTACTTGCGGAATCGAAATGTTATGCTTCGTGATAGGGACAATGGTATGGCTGAGAAACCAGTATACAGCGGCGTTCAGCATTGATCAATTTTGGGACCTACCCTATGCTGTGGCTACTTTTGTACGTACCGTCCTCGACAACAAAAAGCAGCAAGACATCGCACGCTGAGCACCGCAGAGAGCCTGAACTCCTAATCCCCAAGCATATGGGGGGGGGGGATGTAGGGCAAGAAGATCGAAGAATGAACTGAACAAAGAAGAAAAGACAGCCCCCAGGCGGTTCATAGGACCCACTCGCTTCGGGTTGCGGCCTGGCGACGGTCCCGAAAAAAAAAATACGCGCAAAATGGCGAAAACGGAGAAAAATTTGTAGATTACTAATAATATCTAGTCTTCAATGCTAAAGGTAAGCGGAGGTTTTTCTGTAGGCGATGGCGCAGTGGCTACAATCCGGACCTTTGTTTCATATATTAATCCACAGCGTCAACCAATTCCAACCACCCGAACAGTACTCCCAAATTTCCCACACAATCAACATCATCCCATTGTGATCGAAGAAGGAATGCAAATTCCATTGGTTGAATCAAGGGAACTCTGTAATACTATAGTCCTTACATTACATTTGAGTCATTGTATTTTATGTTATATTTCCATATTGTCGCTTGGTTCCTTTAATTTGGTACAAAATTAGGTATTTGGCGTAACTTGAGGGTATATTAACGCTTCAAATGTTCGTGTAACTAGAACGTAGATTTATATTCAATGCGAGGTAAATACTGAGGCAGTTTACTCGATTCGATGTTTTTTAACACGGTTCTATAAGCTTGGCCTGTATGTATGTATGTATGTAACGGAATCTTCGAGCATAATTTTCACCAATTTCCAAAGTTTGATTAATTTGAAACTTCGCACGCGTGTCAAGGACCGATAACAATGCAATAATTTGATAACAGTTTTACATTATCCTTATTAGGACCGCCAGGATTAATTAATTCTTTTATAGATCCTCTGTATGGGTGTAAGAGAGATAGAGCTAGCGCGCGATCTGCGCATGCGGGCAGTTTCGGACTCTTTGTTGGTTCGGGCACTCGGCACAGCACAATGGAGACAGATACTAAAATTAAGTTATTAACAGAATAATTCAATTCAGATTAAAAAGCGTGGGGTGAATTTTACTACATTTTCATAACCCTCCACTTTTAGATAGTTGCCATTAGAATTATTGTAACACTATATATTAAGTTCCCCACGCTTTTTAGTCTGAATTGAATTATTCTGTTAATAACTTAAATTTTATTATAATTTTATTTTGAGGTCATTAATTATGATTGATTTTTCGACCATCTACTACTGTAATATAAACTCTTTGTAATAACTATTTTGTTCCTAGGGTGTCGAAAATTCTATTAATCCCAAGGTTCACATTTCAACAATCTTCTTAACTCCCTTTACTGGTGCCGTTGCAATATCTAGGCTTTGACCTCGCTGTTGATACTTATTTTTGAATGACCTACTCAAGTACTGAAAGTAATTTCGCTTATACTAAATTAAGTGGATCCATAATAAAATATTATGAGTTATATTCCAGGCAAATTTACTGTAAAGCATCGCCACATCAAACCAAAGCTGAGCGCTAGGTTATCGGATCCTTCACCCGTAAAAGCTCCGTCTTCCTCCGACAGTGAACTGGAAACCGGCAAAAGAGCTTCCGCCAAGATCGACTCTACTGTTAAGGTGGACGCCGAGGTTAAGGCTGTAGCTGATAAGAAGAAAAGTGATACTTTGAGGAAGTTGTTTACTCCCAAAAGGGACTCTGAGGGAGGTGGCAAAGGTGGAAAGGGAGGTGGGAAAGGTGGAAAAGGTAAGAGTATTACGAATCTGCAAAGGTTGACATTACTGATATTTGTAATCCTAGTGTTAATGCGGAGTAGGTTAAATTGTTAGTGAGTTAAACTGATTCGCTCAAATTATTTTTAATATCATACCTAATGCGTTTTTTTCTGTTTTTAGTTGCTTGCTTTCAGTTATTGTATGGCTTAGCAAATCAACAAGTAGTTAACGGCAGTCTGAATAACAAAGTAACTATTGTTATTTCTATTCCTCAGGAAAAGGTGGAGTAAACGTGATAATAGTCGATGGCAACTATGAACGCAGTTCCTCATCTGTAGAAGATGAGACTGACCCCAGCAGAGTTCCTTTACCGGTTTCTCCATTGGATCCTCCAAAGAAGAAATGTTTCAGCCTCCCTCCCAGCAGCCCCTGCGAGGTTATTCAAGACACAGATGACATCAAAAACGTGAGGGATATTAAGACTGAAAATGATACAGAAAGCAAACATATGCAGACTAGGTTGAGTATTTGGGTCCGGATACAGTTGGATCGGCTTGATATCTCTCTTATGCCAGATGTGAGGAGGAGGTTAGAGGAGAAGGTGAAAGATGAAAATTTCGGTAAGTATACTGTAATACTATTAGTATTTCATATTTTCTGCTGTCAGATCAAGAATAGAATAAAACGTACATAAAAACCTGACAACAAGTAGCAGCTCATGTAACATCTGAAGCTTATCCTGTGGTCGTGCTGACAAATCTTAGTCTAATCATATTAGACGAAAATACCTCTGATTTGCGAAATAATTGTAAAGTCTGGTTTTATTACTACAAGTTGTTCAAGTGGTATTCATGCAATTATCGCCGCATTACCAAGAAGTGCCAAAACTTGCAATTTGCCTCGTTTTTCGGCCATAACATGTTTGCTATAAGTCGGATCATATTACGTGCAGTCTCAATTTGTAGGTCTCATAAATACCTAAAAATTTTATATCAAAAGTTTTTTCGTTCCTGTCAACACTTTCGATTGAATCCCAAAAAACACGTTTTCTCATTCTTTGTTGTCAAATATGTCAAAAGTTTTCCCACAAAAAATGGTGTACCCATTTTATGCGTCCATGTTTTAAATACCCCCTTGAACAACTTGCATCAATAAAACCAGACTTTACAATTATTTCGAGGAAATTTGCTAATATGATTAGATTATCTCCATATTTTCTGGCTGTTGAATGAAACATGAATGTAGGTTTAACTTTTACTTAGTAGCTGTTCATTTAGTGTCATTCACAATAATTGATACCGTCAAGTGTCAGTCACGTTCCTCGTTTTTTACTTGTTAGCGAAACTTTTAAATGAGAGTAGTTTTGCTTATAGTAATAATTGGAAAAGACTCGGTATACTTTTATACTTTTTTTTAGTCATATCAGTTTATTATAACTGCTATGTTATATACATGTTGTGTTAGCATGATATCCACATATAAAGGATATTTTCCTTTTGTGGCATATGAATTTGTTCACAATTTTTAATTAATGTGAATAAATTATTATTATTATTCTTATTATTTATTATTATTATTATTCTTATTATTTATTATTATTATTATACAACTAGTACGAGCAAATTCATATAACTGCAAATGATTATAATTACATTCCAAGTTATCTAAGAATTAAAAAAGTTTAACCAGTATTTGGTAGCTCTGGATATGCTACTGATTTCAACAGACTCGCTGTTGTCAACAGTTCGCAATTAACACACATTAAACAGCTTACCTAGTCGCTGCCTCCTGATTCCCAACTAACAATTATCACTCCTATTAGAGTTGCAAGAATGATTATACAGTATTCCTTAAACAGCATTGTATACTGTAAGAACATTAGCAAAACCCTCTTAGAACAGCTATACAAGCGGAATGGGCACACCTAATAGGACACTTCAGTCATTTAAGAGGTTGTATAAGGGCTGCAGGTAACAGTTATAAAACAAAAGTGTAAGCCTCTTGCAGCCGCTATAGGACATTTGCGTCAGTGCAAGATTAAGTTTTTGTCAACTATACAACTATTCTCTTACGTGATTCTACTTTATTGCAACCAAACTATTTCCTATGTATTGTATAGACGAAGTCTGAATATATAACTAACACATTACAGTCATCTTGTTTACTTACATATCGGCCATTGTGAATTTCATACACAAGTATATTATGATAAACTTCTACACTTTGATATAGGGCTATTGAATTACTTGCGCAGCAAATTTTATTGTGATTATCGTGCAAATTAGTTACCCAATTTCTACGGGCTTGTATTTGATTCATATTTTGACAATGATCAAAACTATGTCTAGATTTTTAAGATGGAAAATTGAACTTTTCTGCGTTAAATCTTCCACAAATCCTATATTTAGGCACAATTACACTAAGAAGCTCCCTTTTCACGTAGTGTTTAAAGTGAATCTGTTCTCATTTTTACATGATTTATGCCAACTTTAGATTCACTAACAAGGAGCGAATACAGTATCCCTTTTGCCTTATTTATCCGCTTTGCCGGAAATCCCTAATTAAGAGATTTCTTGTTTCTTTCTAACACATCAATGCTCCATATTGTAAGATTGAGGTAGTCATTTAAATATATACTAAACACTCGAGAAAGTTGTCCGTTAGATAGTGTAGAAATGCAATTACACGCACAACCCCTATCTTGTAAAATTTTTTTTTTGAAAAACTAGATTTTACGCTGTCTGTTAGTCAAATAAGCACGCGGGTTCTTATACTGATTATTCGAGAAGTTTGAACGAATAAGTCTATATACTGTTTCACGATGGGAAAATTATGATTTTGCTGTCAAACAGGAAATTTGATTTTTCCCAGGATGTTCGCCTTGGATCGGTTTCCCCTATGTACCTCAAAGATATTGCAACCGCGAAATTAAAACATGTGACATGTTAATATTAACATATAATTTCCAATAATAGGCAAAAAACATGATCAATATATTTTTTTTGCTTGAGTTATACCACTATTTCTAATTCCTGCTACAATAATGAGCCAACAAGGCTAACTGATCATTCAGCAACTTAGTTAGACTCTATATTTCTCAAAAGTGCTTTCCTTACTAGCCAAACTGGTATCATCATAAAACCAACCATAACGCCGAAACTGATTACTTATAGAGATTTGAAGAACTTTCTCACTGATTTATTCTACTTCGATTTATTTAACGTCCATTGGTCTGATGTACTGTTTATCAACTATATCGATGATAAAATACGTTTCCTCACTGATAATATTAGAAAACTATTTAATATTCATGCCCCTTATCGAACGATTTGTCTAACAAAGCCTAAATCACCTTGGCTAACAAGTTTTAAGAAACCAATGGAAATCAAACCTGATAAAAGAAAAAAGTCTTATCTAAGTAACTGAAACAACCCAAAACGTTTTGATAAAGCTTTAAAAATCAATGAGGATTCAGACTTCCAGTATAAGGGAGATACCTGGTGGGATAACTGATGTGTAACTTATTAATGATTATTTTGCATCTGTTTTTAACTCAAATGATTTATCATGTGAAGATGAAATTAAGCACTATTCAAATTCAAAACCCACTATTCAAAAAAGTTTTAGTCTTAAGAACTATCAATACACATGGTGTTTTTGATAAAATCTAATGTTTCAGGCGTGGATGGCTTGTCTGTTCAATTGATGAAATTATGCCTCCCAGCCATTTCCTTGGTTCACATTGTAAATTGCTGCATAGAGACAGGATATTTTCCCCAACTGTGGAAAGTGTGACTAATTATGCCACTCCCTACAACCAACAATCCACATAACAAGTTAGTGACTTAAGACCTGTCAGCCTTTTACCAGTTCTTTCCGAAGTATTAGAGAAAATAATCTACAAACAAATTTTAGAGTTCAGTTGTACTAACAATATACTGCCTGAGGAGCAGTTCGTCTTTCGAAAAGGACGTAGCACTGTTTCGGCTCTGTTATAGTTGATGATGTAATCTCCAATTTGGATAACAACCTGGCAACAGTTCTTGTTTCTTATGATTTTAGTAAGGCATTCGAGACCATAGGCTACTTCAAGCCAAGTGTACTTACTTTGAATTTAAGGAATATTCCTTCAGGGGTACCACAAGAGTCAGTCCTAGGGCCGCTTTTGTACTTGATATATATGTTTGATCGGTCGTCAAAATGAAAAACTCTAGTGTAACTTGTTATGCCGATGAGACTCAATTATACCACCTGATGATTTCAAAATAGATGAGGCTAAAATTAATATTGATCTTGAAAGTATTAATAACTATTCTGCTATTAATAACACGAAACTCAATCCTCAAAAATCAAATGTACTATTTTGCAAGAAAGAAAAACAGACATCATAAGCCAAGCCAGAACCTGAAAATAAGCCGTACAGATTCAAAATTTAATCATGTATGCAAAAGTTTGGGTCTACTCATAGATGAAGACCTGCGTTTTCACACACATGTTAACAGCGTCATCAAAACATGCTATTTTAGGCTGAAACTATTATATATAATAATAATAATAAACGTCTTTATTTACAAATGGACTGATTATATAAAAAAATAGCCAAATACGGGCGAAGTTCAGCTGTAGCTGCTCTTCCACTTAACCCGCTATAAAAAAAGTCCGTACACAAGGTGAGTGAGACCTACTTATTCTACACATTACAAATATTAAATGTATATGCATTGCTTACATTAATACATCTACTAAAATTAATCATAAATAGGCAATTCCTCAGCTTTAAAACAAAAGGACGATTATGTGAATCATTATTTCCAAAATTTTATATGGAGTCATAACGTATTCCTTGCTTAGATTAAATGTTTGCCTACAGACTACACAAAATTCAAAATTTTTGTTGCCGCTTGACTAATAAATCTAAGGAAATATGATCATGTAACTGGCCCAGTCGAAGATTTAGGCCTCTTGTTCACGACACGTTTTTTTTGCCGTACGGCAAATTTGCCGTACGGTTACAAAAACGTGCAAGCTTGCACGGGGCACGGCAAAGGTGCCCGTCGAATGAATCCAAGTGAGCTCAGTTGAGACTTTTCTGCGGCAAACTATAGAAGTCCTCGCCATGAATCCTAAGAAAAAGATTGTGCTTGCGTACTATGTGTATAGAAGACTGAAAAAACAAGAGAGAAGAAAAAGAAGGTTTTGGATACACCCGATCTTGAAAAAACGGGGAGAATTAGGCGCATTTCATACGCTTGTCAAGAATCAATTGAGGGAGGATGAAGCCAAGTTTTACAATTATTTCAGAATGCAGAAAACAACTTTCGATAAACTGCTGCAAAAATTATCACAGAAATTAAAGCACCAAGATACCAATATGCGACAAAGCATACCTCCCGCAGAAAGATTGGCTGTAACGTTGAGGTAAGTAAAAAATCAAACTAAATACTTTTACTTAAATTTATGTATTAATACAAAGCCTTGTATCTCAAACGAACTTGTACTATGAATGATTATAAGTTACGTAAAAAAACTAAGTTGAAGCTAAAGATGCTCCCGAAATGCAGAGCTAAAATCGAATTCTTCAGTACTGGCTTGAGAATTTGCAGAGGTACTTTCTGTATTCACACTTTGAGCAGATGCTTGCGATTCTGGTCGGTTGGGGATGGGCTCTAAACCAGAGCTATGTCCAAAATCGTATTCCTGGCCATTGATTCCAAAGCCTGATCGAGCAGCTGTGGAATGCCCATACACTGAAAACTGTGAATTCGCAGGTGTTGTGCCGCTTTGATATCCTTGCTGGCCATGATCCCATTGGTTTCTAGGTGCTGCTATATATCGGTTATTTTCTCTTTCTTGTATGCTTTTAATTATTGAAATGACTTGAAACTGGAAGTCTATTATGTTTTCATCAGTAAACTTGTCAACTGAATCAGAAATTCCTCTAAAAAAGTTCATACTGCGGCTTTTCTCCTCCTGTGCCGTTACATCCATAAACTTCATAAACTTAATGTCAACCTCACTAAGTTGATTATTTTTTTTCTTCTGCTTAGCCTTTGGAGCCTCACTCGCTTTACCGTTCTGTGATCTTGATGGATTCGGTTCTGCATTTTCATTATTGATGCCTGAACTATTAACATGCTCATCCATACTGGAATCAGTCTTGCGATGTTCTACAATTTTGCTTAAGAATAGCATTTGATCATAAAAATTGTATTTTCTTATTTTGTGTGCTCCAGCGCCAGATTTATATTCACCCATTTTTTTATGACATTTCATCCAATTATCTTTCATATTGGTCCATTTTTTCATCACATGTTGCCCTGTAAATAAAATTAATTTTTATCATTGTATTTCAGATACCTAGCAACAGGAGCTACGTTTACAGACCTACACTACACCTATAGAATTGGAGTAAAAACCATAAGTTGCATCGTACGTGAAGTTTGCCAGTGTATTTGGTCAGAACTGTGCAAAGAGTATATGAAAATGCCTTCTAAGGAAGACTGGCTACAAATAGCTAACAAGTTTCAAGAATCTTCTGATTTCCCGCTATGCTTAGGTGCAGTCGATGGTAAACACATCAGAGTGATTAAGCCAGTGGATAGTGGTTCGATGTTTTTGAATTACAAACATTATTTTTCTATAGTTTTAATGGCGGTAGTAGATAGCGATTACAATTTTATATTTGTTGATATTGGTGCCTACGGAAAGGAATGTGATTCCAGTGTTTTCAAAGAAACTGCATTTTGGAAAAACTTAACAAACAATACACTGAACCTACCCGACGAAATCCGCTTGCCTGGAACAGACTACAAATTACCGTTTGTGTTTGTTGGAGACGAAGCCTTTGCTCTGCACTATCACTTACTTCGTCCATTCGGAGGCCATCAACTTGACCAATTAAAACGAACGTTCAATTATCGACTCACAAGAGCACGAAGATTTGTTGAATGTGGTTTTGGCATTTTAGCCAATAAATGGCGTATTCTCCACCGGCCACTGAATGTTTCCATCGATTTGGCTGTGGATATTGTGAAAGCTTGTTGCATTTTACAAAATTTTGTACATAAAGAGGAAAAGTTTCAGTTTGATAATACGAGTGAAAGAGAATCAACCTTTGAATCAGAATCGGAACAAACACAGTTACCTATGACGAATGCAGTTCGCGGAAATTTGTTAGCTAACGATGTTCGCAACAAATTTGCACAATATTTTATGTCTAACGAAGGTAGCCTGTCTTATCAAAATAACTATGCTTAAGTGGATTACTGTAAGTGAGAAATATATCAGTTACTAACCAAAAGTGTTCTTTTCTTCACCACTTAAATCTTCAAATGCGGGATTCAATTGTACGAATATTTCTTTCCAGCAATCAAACTTCAGGCGTTTATTTTTATAACCTTCTATCGTCTTATCCCAGATCACCGGCCTTTCTTGAACTAATGTTATAAGAACTTCTTGATTGATGTCCATTTTATCGCTTATTTCATCAGCCTGTGTAATATCTTTCCCAAAACGTGAAAACGTCCGGCACCATCGACAAGCTCTCATGCACTGCGATACAACACTGATGAAAATCACGCCGTCGCCAGACGCGGCGCGCCGAGGGGCTTTCACGGCGAGCACGGCAGCTTTGCCGTAACGTAGCGCTGCCGTGTATGTCTACAAGCTCCCACTGTGATCCATACAACACTGATAACCGTGCCTACCTACGGCGAATTAACCGTAGATTTTTACGGCGAAAAACGTGCCGTGAACAAGAGGCCTTAGGATGGCTCAAAATTAATAACCTGTCCAAATATTTATTTTTGTCATTTATAAAATTTATTATGACCACTCGTTCACCACTACGTTTATGGAATAAGCTAATATTTAGAACAAGCATTCATGGTTTGAATCTAAGGTATATGAGCAGATCGCACAGCCATGTTTCAGCGTTCTTGCTCATATAACGCAGCTAAATATTATAATGCATTAGACATCAATATTAGGGATACAGCAAATATTTTAAACATACAGACATTTCGGTAACAATCTTTGTTGAATATATTTCATGCACACTAACTCAAAATTTTAGAAGCATTTAATACTTTATCAAGTATCAAGTAAAATTCATTATTAGAGTTTATAGTATATACTTAATTCATTTCCAAATATTGATCGAGTAGATTGGCTAATGGCTAGACTTTGCCAAATAAACTGCATCCAGGGATGTAATTTTCTTTATTAACCAAAAGCTATACTAGCTGTTTCAATGCTTCCTAGCAGTTGTTTGAGTATTAGACTTCGGAATAAGTTTTAAAACTCTTTATAATCCTTTGTGGTTGACAAGCTGATGTGCAATTAGGGGGCAAAAATAAGATTTTTATATTATTTAAGCGAATGTCTTTTGGATGATATCCCACATTGTCCAAAAATATCAAAATGTTACTTTTTTCTTTAGCCATTTTCCAATCTAGGTCTTGCAAACACTCTGTCATAATTTGGAGCCATTTCTACAATGAATGTGTCGCCCACTGTGTCTTTTCCGCATACCGTCAGACTAATACTGAATGGAAATTCAATCGAAAGCGTGTACCCAAAGAAGAACTGTGAATCCCTGACCAACTCGGGGAAGTCCCTAATTCACGCCGGGCAGAAATGCTGCGTTTGTTCCGAAAGATTAAAGTCGGTGAATCCTCAGCTTACTCGAGAAAGTCCCAACCAAGATGGTGGGCGGCACGATTGATAAATGCAATAGCGATACCGTCAGCAGAAAAAAATATATATACAAGGCGTTTCATTTTATTTTCTTTTTTGTCCGGTTAGGATAACATTTTCTCGTGTCAACGTCCGTTCAAGAGAATGTCCGTCCAAGAGAAAGTTAATACAATGCAATTTATATGATAGTTGGTCGGAACCATGGGAAACAGTGCGTTTAATGGAGGTGACCGTGTAAGAGAGGTATCCGCGCAGTGGAATTCTACTGTATTTAAGTAGAGGATGATGCAGGATTGTTCTTGAGGTAGTTTTGTAAAATGGCATGGAAAAATTGGTGGTTTTGATAATAATTATAATTATAAATATAATTATATTTATGATTACTAATTAAAATGTGATAAGTTTAGAGTTTGATAGGAGGAGTGGAAAATCCATTTTGAACAACTTCAAGACCTGGTCTTTAGAAAATGGAGTAAATTATTTTAGGTACAAAAGAAGACGATTTTCCTTAGGGCTTGACACAAGACTTCCCATGTAGAAACACAATTTTACTGGATTACTTCTGTTTCAGAATGCTATGGTGACAACACGTTACTTAAATCTAGGTCCTCCGACTCTCCGCCACAACAGTCACATCTCTCTACCTCCAAACCAGTTGATGATCCTTCTCCGTCACCTTTAGAAGCACTGAGTAAGCAACACAAGTCCAAGAAAAGAAAGAGGAGAGAAAGTGCCTCAAGCGCCTCTTCCCTGTCTACTGTGGCCAGCACCACTAGCAAAAAGGAGGGAAAAGATGCCAAGGAAGAAAAGGCACGAAATGGCAAGAAAGAGAAAGACAACACAAGGTTAAAAAGGCGGAAAGACTCCAAAGAAGCCACAGATGCTATGGAAGGGAAAGTGGAAAAGGCGGAAGAAGCCCTTGAGCAGAGGCAAATTGACAGGTAACGAATTAAAGAATCAGTTTTTAAGCATACTTAAAAACGACTGAATAATTATAATTTGAGATACGTTCAGTTATGCTAATCCTTCGCCTCGTACTGGGAAAGTACCGGTTGGATTTTGATCGAATTCACACACAGAAAAAAATTTCTTAGCGGTTGAAAGTTGATGGCTGAGGGGTGTAGGTGGTTGTAAATGCTGCATCTTTCGCCTCAGTGCAACACGTTCTATTATTCCGAAATTGTGATTATGCTAGTATTACCTACCTGTTGGCACAGTATCACACCTGCTACCCAGAAACGCGCGATATGGGCCATTCCCAAAAACTGACTAAGAACTCTATAGAAAACGACGTTATTTGATTTGGTTCAAAGTAGTCTCAAATAAAAGGTACAATGTCCTTTAACATACTCGAGATATGAGCCGAGCTATTTTTGTTGTAGTTTTCGGGAAAATTAAGAAAAAATAAAATGTCTCTACGGACATCCATGGATGTGACAGTAATTATGACTTCAGTGAAATGTCCTCGGTTTCTGTAGAATACAACAAATTTTTCATTTTGTTATACTTATTTATATAATGATAAAAAATGTTTCTATAGGAACACAAATTTCAGTGAGGGTTCCTAATCAATTCTTATAATTCAGGTCACTTAACAATATAGCAATAGTTACTTATAATCATCATTTTTACCTTTTATAGTTAATACTCATTACACTTAATTATACTTAATGACATTGACTCTCAGAAAATAACTAACAAACAACAAAACTTGAAGACCTTAAATAATATATATATATATATATATATATATATATACAGGGTGTTTCAGTTTATTGTTGCATAACTTCAAGATTCGATAGAACTTTTAAAATTAATGCATAAAGTCTATATAAACATGGGTCGAAAAACGCGTGGCTTCCGAAATACAGGGTGTTTGAATTTACTTTCTAAAATAGTTTTTTTAAATATGTCGAACAATATTTGATGTATAACAGTGAAAATTGGTATACAAGGGCATAGTTTTACTGTAACCGCTAGAGGGTGCTCTCTACTGTACCTGTAGTGTATTAAAATGACCGAAATTTTTTTCTTAGTGCAATTTTTTACTTTTTGAATAAAAAAACTGATTCTCCGCACTTTTCAACATAAAAAAGCTCTCTTGTGAATTTCCGTTATAGTTAGCCGTTTTGGAGATATTTCGATTTTTAAGGTTCGATGCATTTTTAATTATTTATCATAAAATTACGTTAAAAAGTCAGTATCTCGATAATTTTTAGAAGTAGGCTGTGCCTGCAAATAATTTTGAAATTGAAAGCAGAATAAGGTTAAACGTCAATTAGTTGCCAGTTAGTTTTGTTGTCTGTTGAAACCTGAAACATTTTTTGCAATTGTGAATGCACGAAATTTAGTTTCTTTTACCTGTTTTTTTTGTAAGTTTTATAAAAATGCCATTTTTATTCTCCAACCAAGAGTTAGCGGATATTCATTTTGTGTATGGCTTTGTAAATGGAAACGCAGCAGAAGCAGCCAGAGAATGCGCACGAAGATTTCCAAACAGACGACATCCAATTCGCTCAGTATTTGTAAGAGTGCATCGCCAAATAATTGAAAATGGTTTTGGAAATCTCCAAAGGGATCAAAACATAAATGTTCGTCACCGCAGATTTACCCTTTTGATTCTGCGTGAGTTTGATAGAGATCCGACCACAAGTGTTAGGAGAGTTTCTGGTGCCTTGGGAATTTCCGCAAGCCATGTTCACCGTGTTCTTAGAAATGACCATAGACATCCTTACCATTTGCAACCTGTGCAAGGACTACGGCCAGGGGACGGAGAACGAAGAATCACATTTTGTCAGTGGATTCTTGATAGAACTGATAATAATAGGGAGTTTTTAAGTAACGTTTTATGGACCGATGAGTCATGCTTCACTAGACGTGGAGTGGTAAATTTTCATAATCAACATATTTGGTCGCATGAAAATCCGCATGCAGTTCGGGAAAGAAATTTTCAGCATGAATTTAGTGTGAACGTGTGGATTGGTATCTACCGTAATCGACTATTTGGACCCTACCTTTTTGCCTGCAAGGTTAAATGCTGCGACCTTCTTGGAATTTTTAAATGCTGAACATGCAAACATGTGAGATGATGTTATGTTAGATTTAAGAAGATTGGCCTGGTTCCAGCTTGATGGTTATCCAGAAAGATGTATCGGCCGTGGAGGACCAGTCGCCTGGCCTCCACGATCCCCTGACCTAAATCCTTTAGATTTCTTTCTGTGGGGATTTCAAAAAAGAAAAAGTGTACCAGACTCCCGAAACCAGAAGAGATATGCTAATAGGAATGCTTGTGATGAAATAAGACCTTATTTGAATAATGCTATACCACGTTCGATCATTCGTAGATGTGAATTGTGTATTGAACAATTGGGTTTACATTTCGAGCAACCACTTTAGATTTTGTATGTTTGTCCTAACTATCCAATAGCATTTTAGTTGTAAATAATTAATTTAATTTGTTAAAAATAATATTGAAAAATTAAACAAATTAATATTCTGTTTTTTGTGTTTATTTGGAGTTAGGAATTATTGCTGTGTTTAAAAACACAATCTAAACGATCATCTTAATTACTTGTAATGCCCAAATGGAAATTGTAAAAAAAATATTATTTTCCCATAAATAATTAAAAATGCATCGAACCTTAAAAATCAAATATCTCAAAAGCGGCTAACTATAACGAAAACTCACAAGAAAGCTTTTTTATGTTGAAAAGTGCAAAGAATCAGTTTTTTTATTCAAAAAGCAAAAAATTGCACTAAGAAAAATTTTTCGGTCATTTTAATACACTACAGGTACAGTAGAGAGCGCCCTCTAGCGGCTACAGTAAAACTATGCCCATGGTTCGTTTTGTCGTTCCAAAAAACCCTTGTATACCAATTTTCACTGTTATACATCAAATATTGTTCGAAATATTTAAAAAAAAACTATTTTAGAAAGTAAATTTAAACACCCTGTATTTCGGAAGCCACGCATTTTTCGACCCATGTTTATATAGACTTTATGCATTAATTTTAAAAGTTCTATCGAATCTTAAAGTTAAGCAACAATAAACTGAAACATCTTGTATATATATATATATACAGGGTGACTTTGAAGTTGAGTCATTAATTCTCAGATAATGATTGTAGAAGGAAGATAAACCAAAATATGTGTGTAAAAATATAAAAAAAATAAAAAAAAAATCTACCGTGTTTTATAAAGTATCCTCCCGACAAGTATTTCAGTGCGGACCTGTATTTGATCGTGAGGTCTTGGAGCACCGGCATGCCCTCCCCTGTGGGGTCTTAAGTCACCTGATTCACGAGCCCGTTATACTACATTAACAAAGGCACGAGGGGTTGGTTCCACTCGATTGGGAAACCGATCCGCATAAACATGTGCCATTTTTTATTTCGTTTGAGCCACGCAGCAAACACCACTATTCACTCACGCGCTACCGACTGACAAATTGACTGAATAAAAACATCGTGATCAGCGTTTCAAATTCTTTCGCTTTTTTGTTTCCGATGCGATGAACCGATAAGGCGTTGTTGCCAAACACGAGCACATAATATTATTATTGAGACAGGGCGGTACTCAAACTTCTCAAGGGCTATAACTTTGTTACTTTAATTTTACCACAAAAATGTTAAAGGAAAAAAACATTTCTTTTGATCAGATCTACTCACTGTTTAAATAAATGACTCAACTTCGAAGTCACCCTGTATATATATATATATATATATATATATATTAAAGTATCAAAGTTATAGCCCTTTAGAAGTTTGAGTACCGCCCTGTCTCAATAATAATATTATGTGCTCGTGTTTGGCAACAACGGATATAATCCGCCTTATCCGTTCATCGCATCGGAAACAAAAAAGCGAAAGAATTTGAAACGATGTTTTTACTACAATTTACAATTTTATTCAGTTGTATTTAGTCGATGTGTCAGTCGGTAACGCGTGAGTGAATAGTGGTGTTTGTTGCGTGGCTCAAACGAAATAAAAAATGGCACATGTTTACGAAAATGCTGAATGTTGTACAAAGGGCTCGTGAATCAGGTGACTTAAGACCTCACAGGGGAGGGCATGCCGGTGCTCCAAGACCGCACGATCAAATACAGGTCCGCACTGAAATACTTGTCGGGAGGATACTTTATAAAACAAGGTAACATTTTTTTAATTTTTTTTTTAATTTTTACACACATATTTTGGTTTATCTCCCTTCTACAATCATTATCTGAAAATTAATGACTCAACTTCAAAGTCACCCTGTATATATATATATATATATATATTACTCATAAACAAATAGATTTTGGGAAAATCTATTTATGGCATGTTATACATATCAAAGGTGTGATTTTTCAAATGGAATGCCTCAAATTGTATTGCATATTTAGATAAACCAATTCAAAAGAAGAAGATTGATATAACATACTATGGAGTTTTGGTAATTAGCTACTGAGATGTAAGGTGTTTTGTCCAGAAAATCCACTTCGGCTACCCCTCAATCCGCCATTTTGAAATATAGAGTGCTGAATTTTGTATCAAAAAAATTACCTACACCTCAGCTTTTATCTTATTTGTTACTTTTTCGAATTTTAATTTTTGCTCATACAGCGAGGTCAAAAACGCAAATTGTACTTCTCAAAAATTTCAAATGCATCACCCTGCATTTGTGCAAGTTTGGATTCAATTTTTTAAAAACTTTGTTTGGTATAAGGTTTGATTCAGATAAAATCACTAGATTTTGAGTTATTAAGCTTTTAATAGAACAAAAAAAATCACATCATCCATGGAAACAAAAGACAAACAAATGGGCTAGTTTCATATTGCCACTAAGAGTACAGATTTGACGTAAAAACTAATAACAATCAGAACAGTATAAATCAGCTTCAAGAGTAATGAAGAAAAACAACTATAACAATTTCATAAACAAACAACTATGACTACTCAAGACCTAATCTACAAAAACTGCTCGAAATTATCTCCACCATGTTGAATACACAGCCGTAGTCTTTGGATAAATGACCGTTGCACATCCCTCAGCATGTGTCCCTTTATTTTCAGAAAACCATCCTTATCCTTTCCTTCATATTTTCCGGGGTAGATGGTGGATATCTAAAAACCTCTTGCATAACGTAGCCCCATACAAAGAAGTCCATCGGTGTCATATCTGGTTATCTAGGATGCCAAGATGTAGGCCCGTCACGACCGATCCAACGATTGTTACTCCAGGTGTCCAAATAGGTACGCACACGATTAGGATAATGCGCAGGTGCGCCATTATGTTGGAAGTACATATGCATCCGAGTTTGCAGGTTGACATTCTCCAACAGCAAAGGCAAATGCTCGATCAAAAAATTCAATTATTCTGTACCTGTTAATCTGTTGTCGAAAAAGAAGGCCCGATAACTTGTCTGCCAATAACTCCTCCCCCAACATTTGAATGCTTGAGCTTGAGCTCCATTTATTTTGGAAATCTATTTGCCTAACCCAGTAAGGGTTTTACGTCGCATAATAGTGCATGCTGATAACATCTATGCTGTTAAACGTTGTCTCATCGCTAAAAAGAACCTAATCCAGGAAAGTATTGTCTTCATTCACTTTATTTAGCATTATTCTACTAAACTCCATTCGAGCTGCGAAATCCTAAGGACGATGCAAGCAGAGGTGATTTGGATGGTACCTATGCTTGTGAATAATCCTTTGAACAGAAGGTCTGCATACATCAGTTTCTGCTTCAATTTGCCGTGCGCTTAGATGGGGATTTTCCTGCAACTTTAATACAACCTCCAACTGATTCGCCTCATTGGTGACACTTGGAATATTTATAAATTTTTTTACTATATTCCACTGCTCCACTTGATTCAAAACGTTCTCGTAGTGTGGAAAATGTTTCCGGCCTTGGATGTCGCATATTATCCGTTGCTTATAAATGCGAGATGCTTAGGAAACTATTTCTTTGGGCTTCGCCCAAAACGAACACCATATTCACCGTTTCTTCTTTAGAAAAATTAATTTTCATACAGGTTTCTATTATGATACTCACAAAGCTCATTTTGACAGTTTGTAACTAATCAACAATTTATTTGTTTCCAAGGATGATGCGATATTTTTGGGAAATAAGCCGTTGCATAAAAGACGTGCTATTAACCGAAAAACTAGCCGTAAAAACCCTTATGTGTCTAGTATAAAAAAAACTTATGAAGAATTGAATCCAAATATGCACAAATATACAGGGTGATGCATTTGAAAATTAAAAAAAAACAATCCGCGTTTTTGACCACCCTGTATGAGCAAAAATTAAAATTCGAAAAAGTAACAAATAATATTAAAGCTGAGGTGCGTAATTTTTTTTTGATACAAAGTTAAGCACTCCAAATTTCAAAATGACGGATTGAGGGGTTGCCGAAGTGGACGGTTTTTCTGGACAAAACACCTTACATCTCAGTAGCTAATTAGCAAAACCCCATAGTATGTTATGTCAATCGTCTTCTTTTGAATTGGTACTATTCGTCATTTATTTGTCTGGGTGGTCCGTAGGACCTTTGCCCATTAGTCACTGTCTGATGTACGTTAGTCGAATCTGTCAGTCCTGGTTGCCCAGAAACCAGACAAAGTCAAGGAAAAAGAGAAAGGGAAAGAGGAGAAAAAAGGAGAAGAAAAAGAAAAACAGATATGCTTAGTTTAAGAGGAAACACCTAGGCTTTTTGACTTGGTACACGGATTAATTTTGAGGTGAACTAAACAAATTTTTTTTGATTCGGTTTTGTTAGAGTGTAATTTTGAGTTTACTAAAGATTCACAATAACTTTTGATTACAGTGCGAGCCGTGGCCTTGAATGTTTACGAACTTGCTCCACTGTGTAGTCCACTGAGTCACGCAACAGAGGGTTGCTGTGCGATTCCGCTTGACTATAACGTCGCTGCGCCTCAAGCTTGACATAATCCCTCAAGTAAGGAATGTCAAGGTCTCTGTGTAGTGTCTCATTTGAGACATACCATGGAGCGTTGCAAATTGTCCGCAAAGTTCTGCTTTGCAGTACTTGAAGACGTTGCATGTGTGTCTTGGCAAGAAAACACCAAGCCGCACATGCATAAGTAATGGCTGGTCTAATAATCATTTTATATAGTCGAACTTTGTTTATCAAACTCAATTTGGAGGATCTACATAACAAAAGGATATAGTTGCCGAAACGCAATTTTCAATTTTGTTTTTATGGATGCTGTATGTTTCTGCCAGGTCATGCCTTTATCAAGGGTGACACCGAGATACTTGGCAGAATTTGTCCATGGTACACGATTTCCGTCTACAGAAACCTCTGCTGGGGGGCCGCGACGTTTTTTGGTACAATAAATAGCCTGCGTTTTCGAATGATTAATTTTTATCATCCACCGTTCCGCTCACTCTAGAACTTCGTCCACCGCATTCTGCAACCCATCGTGAACCAGATCACCAGTACACGACTGGGCGACAAGTGCAGTGTCGTCAGCATAGAGCTGGACTGCACAGTTGCTGGGGGAAGGGACATCATGGATGAAAAGCGAATAAAGAATTGGTCCTAGGACCGAACCCTGAGAAACTCAGGCCCGTACTGGCCGTGATGTTGACAAAACATTGTTAATTTTGATCCGAAACTTCCTTCCTTCAAGAAAGGATTTCAGTAATTTTAGAAGCCAAAAAGGAAAACCCTTTTGGATTAGTTTATAGAGGAGGCCCGCGTGCCACACCTTGTCAAAGGCTTTTGAGACATCCAAAAGCAAGATGCCAGTACTCATGCTGAGGGTGAACCCTCTGGTTACATGCTCCACCAGCCTGACTGTCTGTAGCTCGGTGCTATGCTCGGACCGAGAACCGAATTGGACGTCAGGAATCACATGGTGATTTGACGAAAAATTCTCAAGGTGACGATAAATCACCTTTTCGGCGAGCTTACAAGGAGCTGACAGCAGACTTATGGGACGGTAATCCTGAGGAAATATCGAACCCACCTTCTTTGGAATCATGATGACCTCAGCAGTCTTCCACCCAGTAGGGAAGTACTGGATTTTGAGCGTCGCATTGATTATTGTCACCAAGTATGTCAGGGCTTTCGGCGAGAGCAGCTTCAACGCCTTGTTGATGATTTGATCCTCCCCAGGTGCTTTACGCACCTTGAGGTCTTTAATATGACTTAGTAACTCCACTGGTGTGCAATGTGGAAACTCGGAGGGTTCCGCTAATGTGCTATGTGGAGCCTCAGGCGAATCTTCTGAAGAAGAGTCATCTGAAGAGGATTCAGTGCCTCCGCTAACGCCGTTGGCTCTAAAATATCTCCTGACGGATCGTACGATGTGCTGTTCCTCGTCGAGGTCATTATCGAGATCATAGTTGGGAGAGAACTGTTTTTCCATGGCATCAGCGAAAACCTCGACCTTATCCTCCGTTCTGAAGACTATGCCTTCAGGACCGTGGATGTGTGGGAGTTGTTCTCGCTTTCCGTTTCTGAGTGACTCTGCGACCCTCCAGAGAGGAATACTTGAATCAAGCACTCCCGCCAGAAAGTCGCTCCATTGCTCGTTGCGGAGTTCGTGCAGTGCGTTTCTCACTTCATGGACAAGATTTGTAGCCCTACGAATGTCATCAGGATGACAAGACCTTTTTGCCTGCTTAATAGCGGCTCTTTTGTCAGAGATTTTCTGACGAATGTCCGCAGGCAAAAAAGGTCTGCCGTGTCGTTGTACAGGAAATACAGCTGCACGCTGTAGAGCTGCTTGAATGAAACTTGTCCACTCCGCTTGAGTGGCATCTATTCCAGACTCATCATCTATAATCGGGATATTGGGAAACTCTCTAAGGAGCAACTTGTATAGGTCCCAATCAATGCGTTTCCTTGGAGGAGCTGCCTCCTCAGAAGTTTGCTCATTGCCCAAATCCAAGACAACAGGTAGATGGTCACTAGAGATATCATACAAGATTCGAGAAGAGATACTGTATCTACAGTTTTTAGATATCGCGAAATCGATGACATCTGGTGCCTGAAGATGGTTGAATGGATGATGTGTCGGCTCTTCAGTGCTATGTATAAGATACCCATTTCGCATCACATGGTTGTACAATCGAACCCCACTAGTGGAATTCAACTTAGAATTCCATGCTCGATGTTTGCAGTTGAAGTCCCCTGCCACAATAAGCGGACCCGAGTAGTCCAAAAGGACCTCCAGATCCGCCTCTTGTAGCCTGGCACCACACCTGACATACACCGATGTGATCTTCAACGAGACACCTGCCGCCATATTGACCACCACAGAAGCTGCTTCGATGCTATGCATCTCCGCATTAGTGCTTCTATAATAGTCTATACCGCGCTTAATCAACACTGCTAAACCGCCGCCTCGACCATTCAATCTGTCACCTAGGATAATATCATAATTCGGGAGAGCTAGACGATCGGATTAAGCAACGTTTCCTGCAGCAAGGCCACATCTATACCTTCATCCAAAAGAGCTTGATGAAATTCCCGTTTTTTGGGAATATCCCTCATGCCCAAACAATTCCCAAAAAGAATTTTGATGAATGCAGGCTGTCTACTATTGTACCTAGACATTTACGGGAAATATCGCCTGCAACGCTTGGGTAGCGCTAATCAGTGGGCTTATTATTTGTTGTAAGGACCTTAGCGCGGTTGCCAGGTCCACATTTTGCGCGTTCAAGGGAGGTTGGGCAGAGGGGACAAACAAGGTTGTTTCCCTAGCGGCTTCCGCGTATGAGAGGTTGCGCCTTTGCGCTATAACTTGCAAATTCCTCCTTGGAGTGAACTTGCAAGTCGGGCTGTTTGTGGGATGGCCTTCTCCACATTTCGTACACCGGCGTTCGTCCTGTCCTGTGAGGGGGCACAAATGCGTCATGTGGTCCTTTGCACATTTTAGGCATTTGGTTGGTGCAGTGAAGTATGACTGCGCATGCCCGTACTTTTGGCAGTGGTGACACTCCCCTATAAGTCTGGAGTCATTTTGATCCTCAACTCGAAAGGCCAGTTCCAGCAGCTCGTGTTCATTGAATACTTGCTTGGTCTTTTCACTCTTGGGCAATATCACGACCACCAAAGGCATGGACGTGCTGTCACTGCGCCGAATAATATGGAGTGGGCTATATCTCCTCTGTTCAAGTGGGGGAATTCCTCGAATCACCACGTGGATGTTCCGTTCCGTAGGGAGACGAAAAGTGTGATGTGGCACTTCTTCCTCTCAGATCAGTCGAACGATCTTACGATAGTCGTCCTCAGGTTTAGGTATAATCCTTTTTCCCGCAACGATAGCAACCGCGCGATCTATTTCAATACATAGGAAAATGAATTTGTAATTCAGCGCACGCCACGTCGCCCCATCACACAGAAGAATAGTTACGCGCCCTTGGCGTGAAGGTTGGCTTGAAGCCACGTCGACTGAGCGAGATGGCCGATCTCTGCCAATGAGCGGGAAAAAAGAAGACTCTCAGCGACTTCCTCTCGTGCACAAGGGAGGTTGGGCAGAGGGGGCAGGCAAGGTTGCCTCCCGAGCTGCGTCCGCGTATGATATATTGCGCCTTTGCGCTATAACTTGCAAGTTCCTCCTTGGAGTGAATTTGCAAGTCCGGCTATTTGCGGGATGTCCCTCTCCACAGTTCGCGCACTTGCGGTCTTCCTCTTCTGTGAGGGGGCACAAATGCGTCATGTGGTCCTTTGCACATTTTAAGCATTTGGGCGGTGCAGTGCAATATGACTGCGCATGCCCATACTTTTGGCAGCGGTGACACTGCCCGATGTGTCTGGAGTTTTTCTGAAACTCAACTCGAATGGCCAGTCCCAGCAGTTCGTGTTCGTTGAACACTTGCTGAGACTTTTCAGTCTTGGGCAGTATCACGACCACCAAAGGCATGGGCGCGCCGCCGCTGCGCTTCAATCGAATGATGTGAAGAGGTCTATATCCCCTCTGCTCCAGTTCTCCCTTAATCTCAGTATCCGAAAAGTTGACGGGAACTCCTCGAACCACCGCATGGATGTTCCGTTCCGAAGGGAGAGGAAAAGTGTGATGGGGCACTTCTTCCTCTCGGAATAGGCGAACGATCTTACGGTAGTCGTCCTCGGATTTAGGAATAATCCTTATTCCCGCATCAACGGCAACCGCGCGATCTATTTTAATACCTAGGGAAATAAACTTGAAATTTAAAGTTCGCCATCTCGTCCCGTCGCGTAGGACGATCGGGCTTATGCGCCCTTGTCGTGAGGGTTGTGTTGATGCCACGACGGTTGGATGAGATGACGGAGGAGAAGTAACATCGGCTGACGGAGTCACCTGACAGGTAGATAACGTGGTCCCTAGCTTGGTAGTAGAAGCATTAATAGTGGTTCGATTTGATGAATTGGGGGAGGTGTGAAATGGAATTGATCCTGTATTCGGAAGAGGAGGAAAGTCTTGGGTTGATCGATCAGCCTTGTTGCCTTTCCTCCTTCTTGATTTTGCTTTCACAAATCCGTCGATCTGTACGTCTTCGTCTGTGGATGTGAGATGATCATCAGTAACGTGTCTCAGTGGTCTTTTTAGAGTCTTTGTCTGTTCTTTAGGGGATTCTTTTGAATTTAGTAATATGGTTACCTGGGCGGTCAGGCTGTCAATTTTGGCTGTCTGGTCCTTGATGGTCTCCATTAGGTCTCGAATCTGCCTCGCCTGGTCGTCTATAATCAGCATCAGTTTTTCGTTCGTTTTCTGCTCCGATGCTCATGTTTTCTGATTCTGCTCGGTTTCCGCCACCGCTCAGCTCTTTCCTCATAGTATGTGGAACTGCGTCGTCTGTTGATCCTCCTGGGTCAACTTCCATCTTTTAATAACTTTTTCTCGCCAACAAATCTCCGAAAACTTATAGCTCGCAAATGTGACAATGTTGTCCAAACCCTTCTTACAGAGCGTTTTTATTTTGAATTGGTTTATCCAAATATGTAATAAAATTTGAGGCATTCCATTTGACAAATCACAACTTTGATGTGTAGGTCGAAATTGGGACACCGTGTATAATAGCCAGTATTTTAGAAATGTGCCCTCAAATGTCGTGTATAACATCTCATAAGTAGATTTTCCCAAAATGTATTTGTTTATGAGTAATATTCCGTCCACACATGGATGGGCCACCCTGTATGTATGTACGTATTTCTCTTATCTCCAACACGATGGTAATTTTCCACATTTCTAGCACCTCATTACTCGGAAAATAGCTATGCATACGTCTATGGTACCAAATACAAACAGTTGGAAGTGCAAAAAACAAACGGCACAAAAAAAAAGGCAAAATGCTCCAAATTAATTTTTTATAAACTGCAGATATATGTATCTTTACGTTGATGCACTACAGTTCCAAATTAAATTTCACGGTGTTACACTTCCACACATTTATAGCTGGTACGATTTTCAGTTTATAATTCCATGTGGAAACTATAAATTTTCAACTTAAACAGACCTCGATTTTGCGTGTGTACATACAATATGATGTGATGGACATAAAAATGCGTGGTCTGGTGGCCATGTATCGGAGAGACTTCGGTTATCCGCAAGCTCACCAATATTCAAAAACTGGTGGCACTGGGGACAACTGACGGGATGAGGAAAACCGCTTCAGCAGCCTTTGACGTTATCCGGGGACTGTCGCCTCTAGACCCTGTAAAGCGGTAGGCCATGTCTTCATACCCAAGGATGAGCGCTGGAGGTACGTGGGCGGAGAGCAATCTCCCCACATAGTCGGTGAAAGTTGCTAGGGCCAAGAACGCCATAAGATCAGACTTAGTCTTATCATCCCTTTGAGAGAAGAGTGAGTGAATGAGGAAATAACGTTCCCGCTTAAGTGTCTCGTATACTTACCTATAGATCCTTTTCCAAGGAAACGGAATCTAGTGGGGCGGGAATATACTTGGAAGGCAAAGGCATACATGAAAGCTGTGTGCTTCGAACCTGCAGAATGATCTTCCAGTCAGAGATATTTACCATATTAACAGTGGCATACTCAGAGGAAATCCAGCAGTGCACCGAGCGGAGCATATTTATATGCTCCGTCAGTCAAGCAGTCCTGATGACAGTGGCATCCCCGAGAACAAGGTCACCGTTAGTTCAGGAATGCACTACTGCCCTTCAGAGCTTAGCCCGATCTAAAGTAGTGACCATGCTTTGATCGCCTAGCTAGGCTGGTTGTCAGAAGCACTTGCATCGGTCTCGGAATTTGCTGGTGAAGTTGCTTATTCAGCCGATTGGTCGGACAACCTGACCTCCATTAGCTTAGTTTTGCCTCATCACATGTATGCTTCTCACTGTCAGTATGATAACTTGCTTGTCATTTGAATGTACCTTTTGACGATTTTCGATATAGTCCCAACTTTTGTAACACCCTGTAGACATGCTGATTCAAAAAACAGTGCCGAATTTCTGGAGAAGATGTCCACACACTCAGTCACTATGAGCATAGGTGCTGAAATCTACTTTTATCACGATACAGGGAATTTGTTGTGTTGAATTAAAAAAGCGGATAAAATATGTCGAATGGATAAAACGGTCGACTTGAAATTGTGTACGTAAGGGACTAGCCTGCTACTTTAAACCATTGACTTTTTGTAACCACCTATTACATTTTTGAATAAGGCATTTACTTTTAATAATTTTCCATTCTTGATGAATTTTTGTACCAGCGTATGTGCAAGCAATAGATTCATTTGGGTTTCTACTGGGAAGATCTATTCTGATCTCCCATTAAACTGTTGCAATCCGGCTCTGAAATTACGAGAGCTTATTGCGTATAATCGAAACAGCTCTACTATACTATAGTTCCTTGTAGAATCCAAATAAGGCTAATAAAACGTGTATGTCACACATCACTCTCTTACTAGCAGTATGTCTCAAGAAATTAACTGAAATTTTTATATTTGTAGATTAACAGATGCACCAGCCACCAATCACGAACGGGAAGGAAGCAGAACGGGAGTAAATGGTGTGAATTGCAGGGTTAGCGGTCAGGTCGATCCACATCTTTCTCGCCCGAACTCCAGCAGAGAGTACCACTCGTACTTCGAGGCGGCTGAGTTACCTTCCGAATACGAAGAAAGGTAAGGATGGAATAATCTAGAAGTGGGACAAATTTTAAATCCCAATAATTTATACGTAATGTGTCAGATGTACTCTTTTAGTTGTTGCTATTTCCAGAAATATATTTCGTTCACATAATCTGGCGAACATAGTCTTAATCAGCGTATATATTTAATATGTCTTTCACTGCCATGCATTGGTGCGTTTCAACAACAAAATGACTTTGCAGCGCCATATCTTGAAATGAGCAATCGAATGGGAACAAAATCAATACAGGGTGATTATTTTATATATTATTTGATTGATATACTTGTTCTACCTATAATTTTGCTACATCTTCCCGTTTCAGTCCAGTAATTTTGAGACATATCTAGAAGCATGAAGCAGAAGACCCGGGTATAGTGCATCATGCTAATCAGAACAGTCATTAAAAAAAGTGCCTAAATAGTGTAAATGTGCATACAACTGGAACACGCAAATAATCCCCATATGAAATTGACCACATCATTAACAAAACAAAATTTTACGCTACTGAAATAGCTCTCTTTGTATTGGTATAAAACTAATAATAATTTGAAATTAAACAGGTAAAACTGGGCGAACAAGCATGGTAAACTGCATATTCTCCACATGGACAAGATTTCTATTATTTTTTATTTTCAATAACTGAAATGGTTTATTTACATCCACTAGTCAAGAATTTTGTAGTTTATTCTCATTTTTCGCTTATTCCTTGGAAAGAAAAATATTTTGAAATTCATAAATCCAAAAAAGCTAATTTAAAACGTCTGAATTTTACGCCAAAGGAATCAGCCAAAGGACACTCATATCAATATAGACGTCGAAATGAAAAAAAAATTAAAATACCCGATTCTAATTTTAGAATTCTTAGTAAACACGGCTAAACTGTGTGTAAATTTGCCGTCATGTCTCTGCGACAAACCTTCGAAACTATACAGGCAATGGGAGTACATACGAAAATATGCAAGATTATACAAAGTATCCCACTGTTGATATCAAAGCTGTTTTTCATATATATACATATTTTTTTTCATTACATATTTAGATATACCTAAGTACTTCAGCGTTTTGTTGATTTGTTTGAAATATATATTTTGTCTAAGAATCATGTATGTTATCTAGTATATCGATCACTTTAATACATAGAGTCAACATTTGTATTGACTAGGTATCTAAGAAAAACTTAGAAATACTAGGATTTGAAAATGTGTTAATACACGGGGGTACATGTTTTAATGAATTATGAGTTACTCGGTACAACTTGTTGACTCGAACAATTCAAGGATTGGGTAAACTATAATATGATACCAACTGGAGACTATATTTTCTGACAGAAAATTTAGTACTATGTCTATAAAAGAGGTTGAGAAACTGGTTGTCATACTTTCGTTTTTTCACAAAATATATGATTAAAGCAACTCTACAAAACTCAGTTGATGTAGGTCTATTCAAATATGGAATAAAGCTAAATGTACTTGTTATAAAAGCAGCTTTCTTTTCTAGGCCATTAGTTGAATACCCTGTATATTTATGCTCACGCATGCACCATCGTGCAGGATAATCCTGAACAATTTTTTAAAAAGTTTCTGCCTCGCAACAAGACCCTATCCATAAAAGTTTGTCACCCTATACAGAATTGCAATGTGAATGAACACGCTAGTAGAGATGATGACAAGAAGAAAGTAAATAAATATCAGACAGCTATTACATATTGTATGCTGAATCCACAATACCCTGACCAACTTTGATTCCCTATATCTCGGAAACTACTCGTAGAAAAACTTTGGGCCCGTGGACACTTTTGTTCTGTGTATTGAGATCCAGAAGATATTTAATCAAAAAATAGTCCTAAGGCACTTCTTCATAAGTTTTTTCTGGAGTCTGTTGGTATATTACAGGGCCCACTACCACCACACACAATTTCGTTGAACTAGTTAAAAAAATAAAAGATATCTGAACGTAACTTTGGATATGAAACGTTCCATTGATTTATGTGAAAAACACCACATCCATAATAGACATTTTGTTTTCAGAGATCAAAACCAGTACCTGAGTGATGCCAAGCGACTGAAGCATATGGCAGATAAAGAGAATGACTCGATAAAACAGTGCATGCTATACCTAGAAGCCGTGTTATATTTCCTACTCACTGGCAATGCCATGGAGCATGAAAAAGTCACCGAAAAAGCTGCCTTCACCATGTATAAAGACACACTTTCCTTAATTAAGTAAGTAATTTGCTAGAGCTCTATGGGTGATAACCTGGAAAGCTAGAAGTAGATCGCTCTAGTTAGATTGGGGGTAGTCATGTCTAAGGTTATAAACACAGATGTCAGTTTCTGATCAGGTGCTTGCGTCATTTAGACTTTAAAATTTGATGAAGTACCAATTAAGTCTGTCTTTTACCCATGCCTGCTACCATTAACTCCTTTACAGCACGTAATTGCAACTCCTCAGTTTTACCTCCATGTATAGTAACTATTATGAATTGAATTTATAATTCCGTCAATTTGTTTCAGGTTTATTTCCTCCATCTTTAAGAATCAGCAGAATGCCTCACCTGTCCATAATAAATTAGCGGTGTTAAGGTAAGAAATTGATCATTCATCACTTGAAAAACGTATGCGCAATTGAAAGTCACTTTCTTTACAAGACTTCCATTGTGCATCAGATTTTCTCTACAATCCCAGCAATTTACCTACTGCCTATATCGTAGATGTAAAATTGATGGAAACGTTCGTGAATACACATTATTATTATATCCCACAACTAACATTTGGCCATTTTGGAAGCGTTCATACATCCCTCCGACCGCAACCAGTAGCGAGCTCTATGTTACTTTGTCGCTCTATAGCGGCTCAACTGTCATTTGCGAGCTTATTTGCAGAACAAAGTATTTGCTTTGCTGGTGAGCTTTTACATACACTTGGTGACAAGAACGTCAATTCTTTATTACAAGTTAGTAATAAACTTCGGTATTATCTCTTTCAGTTATCGGTGCCAAGCTTTATTGTTCTACAAACTGTTCAAATTGAGGAAGAATGAGCACAAGGAATTGCAAAAGATAATTAGCGAGTATATCAATAAGGTAAGATAATGTATTAAGATCAATCGCTAGTGTAACGTTTTTCATATTTGCCTAAGCTGTATGGTCTAATCGAAGTTTGTTATTAAATCCTTAAAAGGACACCACAGGAAGAATAACCAGTTTTTGTGACACCTAAAATGTTAGCATATATATATACGGAAAAAAGATGGGAACAAAACGAGTATACTGGGTGTTCGGGAGGTCAATACCAATTTTCCAAGGGGCAATTAAACACCCTACTTGGAACACATCGAGCCATATATACATTAGTACAAAATTGAACCGTTTTTAAGTTACGTGCAATTTTGTGAAATCCTAAAAAAACAAAATCATCATAAAAATTTAATACACATAAATATAATTAACATTTTCAAGAACATTACAAAACCTCAGAGCAAACGATACATTTCGAAAGTACAAAACCATGGTACCCAATGTATCGGTATGTTGTACAAAATGAAGAACTAGTCCTTCATCTCTAATACATGGTCGTGCGATTCGTACTTCTGTTGTCGCCAGATATAACTACTGCTTGATTTTTATGTGTGGACCTAGACGAAGGAACTGGTTTATACGACTTCCAAGGAGCATTTGATTTGCAAAATGTATGAATTATATAAGGAAAAATGGAAACCAAGATCCTTATAAGCCACCAAAGCATCAGAAATATTAATTCGCATCATTAGAATGAGAAAATAAGTAATTGTTAATTTCAAGTGCTTTATTAGAAGAAATGGGTAAGACGACTAGTGCTCTATATTCTGCCACATAAAACTAAATGCTGTATATCCGTTACCACCGACAGAACAAGGCCTAACAACTGAGCTGTGAAAAGGCTGTGACGTCACGCAGAGGAGGCCTGCATATTCTTATGGGCTTTCGCGATGCTGGCTGGCAAGAGAGCCGTGCCACCATTTCTCTGCGGTGTTGACATATCTAGATTTTATATCGCAGTATCGAAATCTCTACTAATTAGTTATACGTCTCTGTGGGCGGATTTGCAAGATATACTCGGGGCTTGCGCAGCTTCAAGGATGATGTGATTATCCTTTCTTATCTGCCTCAGTATGTCAATAATGCAATTTCGATATTACGCTCAATCTGTCACCTTTGAAGTCTTATATTCCATTCAAAATTTGAATATGTGGCAACCTTGGCTACACCGCTAACATCCAATAGGTATACTCGATTTCACGAGTATCCACAGCTGATTATCTAGTAATATCTCAAAATTCACCATATCGGCACAGGACACATAATTTTGAGGGATCCGTCAACGCCAGGTAGACAGAGCCGAATTTTGTTTTAATTTTTTTGTACGCTACAGATTGGTTTTGTACTTGCTAACAGCTCTTTTATTTAGAAAAGTTCATTTGCATATAAAAAACAAAATGCTACAAACAAGTTTTACTAGATTTACACCCGATTCATTATTGCCAACGTCGCAGACTAACACAAAAATGTCACTTGCTGATCAGCTGTTCACCTCAGTAGACGTCAAAGCGTGATGGATACTCGTGAAATAGGGTATGGCTAAGAGCCAAATAACCTCAAATTCAGAGCTGCTATTATGTATGCTTTGTAAACTGTAAATGATTGCTTTAAACTTATATTTGTATCCCGCGATTGTTACCCTAAGTTTTCGAAATGTCTTAGAAGTGCTACGTTTCTAATTGTGCCGGTATTTACGGGAAAGGTCCGAAGGTACACGTATTTTCGTTTCCATTGAATGAAAATATCGCAAAAGATGGCTCAATGCAATCCCTCATAGTGATTTAGTAATTACAAAAAACACCAGAGTATGCAATTTGCAATTTGCTGAGGACAGCATCATTTAGGAATCCACCTTCCATGACGAAAAGACAGGTAGGAGCATTACTGTACCCCTTAAGTATCCAAAATTAAAGACAGATGTAAATCCAAGTATCTTTACCAATTTGCCTGAAATACCTTTCATGGGACATATTTATCAAACAGAAGAAGCCGAGATGAAAAATTGAGGGACAAGGTACAAGAACAACTACTTAAAAACAGATTTCAAAATTATTTAGACTTTCTCACAGTTTTCAGTTTATGGCAATGTCCATTTGGGTGGCATAAAGTGGTTCAGGATAAAGTTACTTTCTTTAAGTTAGAATATATTACAATTTTTTTGTGTTGAAGTGATAACAATGCACTGAAGAGTAAAGCAAGCATTGTTTATCTGCATCCGTTGGATAAAAACGACGACTTTTCTTCCTTATTGATACAGAGCACCTTCTAAAATATATCCACAATAATTGGCTGAATTCAAAACCCGAACAAATTTTAACATACCCAGATTTTGAAACACATGAGGTAAGTGTTGCTTCATTTAAATCTCTTAAAACATTGTACCAAATGGAAAGTCATAAAATATTGAAACATGTTTATGTTTTGACCCTAAAAGCTTTATATCCTACCAACCTTGAAATACAAAATATTCATTTAGCTTTCAAGATACTCAATCTATTTGTAATAGGTGCAGTATCAAGGTTTGGTAAAAACATACTGGACTCCGAAGAGACAGCAAAATTCATTGATATTATATGGAAGTAGTGGATAATTGTCAATGTAACAACTCAATTGAAAGGTAGGTTCTTAAATGACATTATGCAGAGCCTATTGTTTGCTTCAACAGTGATGGACAAGGTGATGACAGTAAGCTGACATTCTTGCAAGAAATGTTAGATTGGCTAGAAGAGTGGATGATCCAGTAAAATTTTCAAAAAGACTAACTAGTCAGACTGACACTGCCCTACATCATACAGTGTATGGATAATAGGAATTAGTAAGGGACTGTAAATCTGAACTGCACAGTAATTATATATTGTTAGGTACATTTCAAACTGACTCATTGGAAAATAGATTTGCTAAGTACCATCAATTGGCAGGGGGTCAATATATCAAATCGTCAGTTATACGAGTATGAATCTGAGAAAAAGTTACGAACTCAAAAAATGATGTCATTGAAGTCTCGCTACGGTGATATACAGTTAGTAAATTCCACACAATTTTAATGATTACAACTTTTTCCGGGAAATTCAAATTTTACAGTCTGATATTGATAGTATAAAGCTATAAAGGATGAAATCCCTGCCATCACCTACTTAGCTGGTTACTGTTCTTATGCATTATTTAAGAAAAATCACTGCGATCATTGTAAGGAAAATTTGACACACATGGATGATATTGTCTTATAAGACAAGCACAACATTATACAGAATTTGAGTAGAGGTGGTTTAAAATTTCCAAAGGATCCAGTTATCAATACTGTCATGCTAAGTTACTCTTACTAATCTTTCTTAGTTGATAATTATTAATCAGAGTGATAATAATCACGACACTTCATTTTCGGGTTGCACAGTACATTCACCAGGTTATGTTATAAAAGTAATTGTTATTTGCATAGTCAATACATTTTTGAAAAATTCCTTTTTCCTTTCTTGACAACTGTTCAACAAGCACTACATTTTTGATAACATGTTGATGATATGTAATTTTCAAGTACCAGTATATTATGGCTATAATAATAGTAAATTGTCCACATATTTCTGTGAAATTTTCTTGATCGGTTCTGACAAACATGGAGTTATGTATGTTATTGAAGAATTTATCATTTTTAGCAAAATATTTTAAGCTTTTATAACATCAACAAATGTGCACGTAATGTTGGATGCAATATCAGTGAAAATCAGGGTGAAAATAGTTAATAACTAATTTAATATTTTCCACCAAGTTGCCTTCATATACCAAAAACACTTTTCAGAATTATCCGTCATTTACACCAGGTAGAATATGTTAAATATGCTGCAATAATAATGTATTATTCACTAGCGCTGATGTTCTGCACGCCGTGCTGTCTACTTGTGGTGACGTCACGCGTCTGTTCTCAGGCTTTGTTCTCTCGGTTTTGTACGTCTGGGGTGTACCGTTTCGTAATGTTCTTTAAAATGTTAATTATATTAAGTTGTATTAATTTCATGTTTGTGCAATATTTTGCCGAATCACTCCTACAGTAGGAATATGGGACAGGGACAGTAAAATGCATAAAAATAACAATGTGCATTTTGTTTTTTAATTAAATGAATAATTTTTCCAGTGTCAGGTGCGTGGTTCCACGACAAATGGATTTTGTTTTTTGGTAATTTCGATTGCATCCTGCTTGATGTAATATTTTGTGCTATTGAGGACAAAATTATGGTTTTATCACTTTTTATTGCATACCATAAGAAAGAACAGAAGTAGAGAAAATTTCATTGATTTTAAATTACATTTTTGCTAAATTTTCTCTTAAATTAGTTCAAAAATCCACAAACCACTGTGTAAGGTGGAGAGCTAGTGGACTGTATTTTGATTGACCTTTGGCTCATATTATTCTTTTTTCACTACTATCAGGAGAAATCACCTTTATTCATGGTAATGCCACACTAAGGAGTACCTTTTCTCTCTCTAGGTGATAAACATATACAGGTAAATAACACCATTTAGAATTGTACCCTGCTAACTTCATTCTACTAGTTTGACCACTAAACTTTTATATTTAAAAAGAATTAAAATGACTTTTAATGGTAGCAGGATATGAAACCACAACCAACAAACGCTAGCGGATTACTCCTTTGCTAAACTGAAATGGACTAGTTCATAGGATACATCTGCTTTCTATTGCATTCAAATTTTTCAATATGTTTCAAATTATATGTAAAATGAGTGTGGAACGTTGATTTACGTTTAGATTAGGCTAAATGGCACTATATAATGATATTATTTAAATCGTATAAAATCGATGTAGTGCTGGTAGTGAAAAAAATTCTATGCATACCTCATTTGGTATCACCATTAATGACCCACTTATTAACCTAGGTATGTGTACTATTATTTTTAGAACCAGAATTCAGTTGCGATACCTCCTGATCATCAACAGCAAGGACAAGGCACACCTTCACCGCTCTCCCCTACACCGTCCCCAGCGGGAAGCGTTGGATCGGTAGGGAGTCAGTCGTCTGGGTACAACAGGTAAGGTTTTTTTTTAATTTGAAAATTGCTGACTGGGCGTCCAAAAAGCATATTCCTTTCTTTTTCGCGCCACTCTTTTAACGTTTAATTTACTAGTTCCAATTGCTTAACTGTACCTTAACTCTTTTTAACAAAGGATGCTGGTGTTGTTTTTTACCCCGTACCCAACTATCATCTGTGTTTAATCAATTTGTCAAAAACATAAAATAAATGCAGAACATATCTTACCAGACGTTCCTGATATATTGAATCTTGAAGAAAAGAAAAAGAAGTTTCACGAGTTCCACGTCGTCTATTGTCAAATCGTAGGTTACAGATGATCTTGCAGACAGATTTTTGCCGCGAGGATAATCTACCATAACAGGATTATGATAGATTGTGATTCGCCGGTCGCAGTACTGTTAACCCTTAAGTTGGCACCATAAAACTATAGTCTTCCGGCTTCTCTGAATGTCAGTGTTTGCTTCTATGAAGCAATAATCATAGGCCTCCCATTTTCGCTCCCGGTGCTACCAGCATTGACGTTCTATGCAAAAGGTTGCATAAACTGAACAGAGGCTAAATAGGATTTGTTTGCTTTTCGCTTACAACATTGTTTCATGGAACGTTGTATACAGTTATTTATGGTCGCAGACACGGAAAGCAAACATATACTAATGTATCACCTAAAACTTCTCATGTGGTTTTCATGTTGATAGGACTACATTGTCTGGCCGCTAATTCAGATCCAACAGATAGCATAGAAAATAGTTAGTTTTAAATATATAACTGAGTTAACCAGGCAAGAAAGAACATTTCTTACTAAATACTATACCACATTTCTATTGACTTCATAAACATAAACCTAATTAATGTATCATTAAGACCAACAATATGTCAATTTAACTCACCGTGTATCAAACTGAATAAATAATTGTTGACCATTATGTTATAACCCACTGATCAATGACTATTCTCTAAAAGACCCTTTTAGACCGTCGGCGATCTAGCTCTGTTCTACCGCTACACCAACGGGCTTTGCTCCTCAGAGCTCTCCTCCACAATGCCGCTGCTAGATGTGCCTGCCAGACAGACCCACCTGACTTCGGCCTCCCATAATAACCGTGTCAAACTTTATACATCCAGAACTGGCCGATACGTCCTCTCCTTTATCCTTAGGGTGTCGAGAGGAGGCTTTTCCAAGTTCTACTAACCTTAAGCAGTTCAAAAATACTATTAAAAATGTTTCTTTGGGATCTTCATAGCAGCCGCGCTGCCCTGGCATTTAGGATTCTGCCTACGCGGCTGCTACGGTAATTAGCATGTAAAACAGTAGATATTTTTTAGAAAAATTATCCAACATCTAACAAAATGCTAATATATTTATAATGATGAGCTTGATGTAAAAGGCCTTTCCACTAATTATGTCAAAACGTACGAAACTGAAACCAAAAGATAAATAGTTTTAATCAATATTCGTCACAATCAACATATTTCCAGTTGCATGTGATAAATTTTATGCATAGAATTTTGGTACGGCAATGGGATCTTCATTATTATTAATTGGGTAAATTGGCAAACTATATGCTTAGTAAACTCTTTTAACGGTAATCTCGAGCTTTCGGCACGCTATGGTGCCATCATCAGGAGTCGTCGCTGAGGTTGCAGCCAAATCGTGTTTCAAAACGAAAGCGTGAATGAGAGTACTTGTTGCAAATGTAAAACCAAAAGGACCGACACATAAAAATTATTGAACATTTGAGACAATGAGCGAACCGGAAGCCTCCACGTGAAACAAATGTAGGAGGTTAGAAGGGACTCTGCTGTTTTCCCCCCAAAATGTAGAATACTTTTTTAATAATTTGAATATGTTTGCCAATTTCCCAATTAATAATTAATTATTGTAATTCTTGCCCAACTGGTGCGTCCAAAGTGGCATCCGTAGAGAGTTCTTGCTAAATGAACTCCTAGGGTATATTTGGTGTATAGACTGTTTCACATCGAGGTCAAATTGGTACCGATACATATCGTGCTTCAATCGGCATCCAAATGTATATTATGTAACTATTTTTGGTACATTGTATCCCTTTTCTCGAGTCAGTTGGTACCTGGACAGTGTTGCCAGCTCTAACTTTACCACACACAGCCGCGATTAGTTCCACAGAAATGCAGCGCAGTCGGATGGCAGCTGGATAACTTCATAAGCTGTGCAACTGCCTTCATATATACTGATCTAGGCTTATTTTGATTAATTCGCAGTACAGTTGGAGAAGATATGAAGTTTTATCGATTGACTTTATAACACTTTCATAGGTTATGCGCCGTTAGTTATCATTATGATTGCAAATATCATAATAAATAAATTAATAATTCCAGAAGAAGAGAGTGTCATATCTTATTTAAAAAATATTCTTACTGTTGAGCGATTGATTCACACACATATTAGGAAAGTCTCAATACGCAAGCTCCATCCACAAAAGAGTAGAAGATATCCAGGATAAAGAAACTTTGAAGACAATAGTGCGGTACGGTAGATTTTTTTAGGCATTGGCAAAAATACAGGGTACACAAATCCTTGATATAAGCACTCTGAAAATCTCCATTGCAGCGTTTTTTTAGGGGAAAAAGGAGTTTAGAAATCCTATTCCATCTATCGTATTCTGGCAAATAAGTGAAACCGCATATGCAGTTATTTGATTTGTTTGGAAAATACTGCATAAACGCCAGTGAAGTATGTAGTTTTTGAACGGGCGTTGTTTCTTTCATTGGCCTGCATAAGAAAGATGGACCGGAGCGACAATCACAGATTAAGTTGTTCTAGACGTTACGCTGAAGTTCCTTTTATTTACAGGTATGATCCTGAAGGGGATATGGGATAAAACAGTGATAAGTGGCTTGAAAAAGGTGGGCACTTGCCCTTTTTACAGTTCACTGTCCGTTATTTTCAGACTACCCTATACTAATAACGATCTGAGTGTACTTCCAGCAAAGTCTATTAAAGGATAAACCCCACCCGCATCTTAAGGAAACCGCACGAAATAGAATAGCAACCTTTTGCAGTTTTTCACATAAAATTCGAAATATGGAAGAGGGTTATGCTCAACTATCGGTCAGAAATTTTGGCTTAAGGACACAGTTTCGTTGATAGTCATACGTTAAATCATTCATCGCTTTGACACATGGTCGAGAAATGACATTTCGCCGAATCGACAGATAAGCCCTCGATCCTTGCCTGTGCTCCCACGATCGCACTTGGTAGTGGTTCATTGTTGCAGCGAAGTGTCTTTTTGGATCAACCATTAAGAGGTGGTTTGCCCATCCGCAGTGCGCTTAATATTCAACATGACCGAAAGTCTCAATTCAGTTTCGGCAAAACAATAGCTTCCTGGCTTCTTCATACCAGTGAGCGTTGACTTTGTCTATCCAGATGTGATTGATGAACGATGGCGAGTCGCTCGCTCTTTTTCTTCAGACAATAATTCGGGGAGAGCCTATTCAATTAGCGTTCAAGAATACAGTTTTCCGACAGGTAGGAGAAACACGCCCACTTTCTTTGTTGATCTATAACCTCATTTTAAGAATTGAGTCCTCTTTGCCGCGGCGTTAAATAGTCAGAAATATTAAATATACACATACCAGATTTGAAAAATTTGAACAAAATAACTGATGATGGACAACTTGAGAAACATAATAAAACAAAGCTTGGGAATGTTTTGATAGCATTTGCTAATTATTCCACGGCAAATCAGTATCAGTAGATAAAAATGTCACGCTATAATCACACGAGTAATAGAATATACACCCTCATTAACATATATAGACATTTAAATACATAGAGTCATCTCAACACACAACCAATAATTCAGCATTCTTCGTTTTTACGTTTTCCTATATTACACCCTACCCTCCATTACATTTCTGTATTAAGGGAAGTTGTCAACATAAATAATCTTGAGCATCTAAGAGAAGTGTGAGTTTTCCTTAGATGGCGTACATATCAATATCTGCCCACTATTAACGTATCAAAGGAACTTAAGATATGCATCTTTTCTATAATTATTTCTATAATGTGTATGATTTACTTTTAGGAACCAAACCACAGACTGCACTAAATATAACTCGGTAGAACTTCATACGAATAATTTTATACTCTATTTAATTTATTATGAATAGATCAGCGATCACCTATCAAACAATCGATATCAATAGTTTTGTTTCTTCAACGGAATCTCTTATGTGGATTTTACCCAAACAAATAATTTGTAGAAAGGGCATTTTGTTATGATAGCACGTCCTTTTTGGGAATAAATGCTCAACTTGAACTTCAAAGCCACCACTTAAATTTGAGTAAAATGCCTGCATTGTAATCTTCCACAACTTGACCAAATCTTGTTCAAACATTTGTTATTGTAGCCTGCTAATCTACTTGAGACAGGTAAATGATAGTCGTGAACTATAACCTGTGCAACATAGATAGTTATTATCAGTTCAAAACGTCTTAAGTTTCTATTTGATAAACAGATTTCAAAAACAGAATGTCGCGTATAATGAACACAGAAGGCAGAGGTAAAATTCATAAAAACTTCCTTCCATGTCATTAATACTTCTGGAATTATATTTAAACATCAGTAAAATTCGTATAAACGAAACGAAAATATACCATTCTAGAGCCAGAGTGACCGTAAGCGTTTTCGACTCAAAGATCCAGCTCGCCAAAATAAAAATACTTGATACTCTATTTTAAAATAGTACCAAATGGGCAAACTTTGAGATAATGAAAAAAACCATATATCGATTACGGAACAAAGGATGTTGGGTAATTTTGGAGTGTTTTATACCTCGGCCGACGATGGATTGTGTTTACCTTATTATTTTTTTCAAATTCGATCCAAATGCTTAATAAAAAATATTAAGGAGTATTGACCCACTGCCAAATCGACAGGTCTCTAAGAGTTTTTCCATGTATTATAAATTTGTCCACTAGATTTATTAAATTAAACCTTTGAAAATAACGGAGTCGGATTTAGGAATCTGTCTAGGAGGGGGCACAGTTGTGGTCATAGGATTCAAGGTTGTATGTGAGATTGAAAATTAAGGAGCGGGGAGTGGGATGCGTCAAAGGTAATGTTCTCAACAAGGTACGGCAATATGTACCATTTATGGAAAAAAATGGCAGCGGCAAGTGGCATCCGATACACGGATGCCACTTGACCCCGAATGCCACTTGCACCTGCATTTTAGCATGGGCTGATGCCACTTCATACCCGACGTTAAGTTGCAAAACCCGCCTTATCCCACAAACTTGATTTCGATATAATTGACAAAAACCTTTTTTCCCAAAGTTACAAGCTGTATTTAAAAAAATATAAGTCCATCCAGAAATAATCGTGTTTGTGTCATTTTTTCAAGGAAAGAACAAACAAACAAAAAAAATGGATAAGGCGAGTTTTGCTGCAGTAGGATGCATATTGCGGGTTTTGCTACGGCAACGTGCGAATATTGCTGGTTTTGCTTCCGAACTTGTATATTTGTGATTTTTTAATAAAATTAAACAAACAGTATTAAAGAATGCTTTAATAGCAAAAATAGTTCTCTGGTAACATATTGTCATTATAAAAATAATAAAGCTTATATAGGTATTAAACAAAAATAAAACTCCGTATGAAAGTATAACAAAAAAAATCTAAATTCTTAAATTAGTTTCTTCTTCTGCGATAGCGATTCTATGTTGTCATGCGGTGAGTACATCGTTCCCAAAGTTATGAAATCCTTAATCGCACACGTTATATGGATAAGACTGCAGTAAGATCATACTAGTGTAAGTGTAACCGTAATCACAATGAAAGTGTATCAACGGATAAGACGGATTTTGCCGCAGTTATACATTTTTACACTCATTTTTAAATAGGAAGGAGCGGCTTTTGTTGCACTTTGTGGCTGTGTTTATGAAGGTTCCCCAATTAACAATTAATTGTATATATAATTGAACGTAACGGGATCCTTCCTTTTCTAGATATATCTGTTGAAAGACATACTGGTTCCTTTGCTACGTCAGTATATACAAAACCAACACATACCAATAGATATCTACATTTTCATTCAAATCACGCAAATTCGAACATTAATGTCTGTATCGTAACGTGTTGAGGCACATCTACCTGTAATCTTGCGTTTCTTTCAAAATTTTTGGGTTGCGGTTCCAATCCCATCCATACCAGAGATTTTTTTCTGTATCAGTTTTGAATTATCCTATTCTGACATATTCCGTTATCAACTCGTACTTATATTTGTTAGTTTGTAGCATATGTTGTCTAGATTTTTTGAGAAAATTGGTATAATTTGTTCCATTAATCTAAATGCCGCGACAAGTGACGTCGCGCATTATCCAAGGGCTAGAACTAGAATCCCTGATTTACAATTGCCACATTCTTTGGATATTTTTATTTCACAAATAACAATTTTTCCACTTTTCTACCAATGTAAACATGCTTTTTTAATATAAAATTATAATTATGATTGTATAGTATTATATTTGCTGGCCACAATATACGACAAACAAATGACAGTTGGAACAAAACTGTTATAAATTGGAGACGCTGGAAATATAATCAAAGCAGAGGAAGACCCCAAATGAGATGGGCAAATGATGTTAAGAATCACGCAGGATATAGGTGTATGAATATAGCGAGAGACAGAAAAGAATGGAAAAGGACTGCATTCCTGCAATACGCAAAACATAAATATAGGGCACTGATCATTAGCTCTACTAATTTTCAATGCATTCTCCCCGTGTTTTGAAAAATTCTTGTACGTCTGCAGAGTAAATACTAAAAATCAACAAAGATTCCTGATTGATATTGGACAGTCCCCAAAATGGCTATACGTACTTCCATCTACGATGTTTGGCTGGTCATTTTTTTGCAAAAGCCAGAAACAGGCACTCCACTCCACTTTTAAAACTAGCTATTAAATACTACAAGTTAGCAAACTGATATGAGAATAAGTCATAATAAAAAACACCAGTATTACGTGAAAACTGAAAAAAAAAAGTTGGCTAGGTTTGAACCTACGACGAACATTTATAGTCTGTTAATGTGAGGCAAAAGCATTTTAAGGTTTTTAATTTTTCACGCACTGTCCTCGTAGTAGTACGATCATATTTTTGCGTTAGGTAAATTATATTAGCCATTTTAGGGAGAAAATATGACGTTTAATATAAATTTTGTTGAAATTGCCAGTCTCTCGGTGCATTGTGTAACACGTTTTCAGTGTCGTCATGACAAGGGTGATAAATAGCGTATACGACTTTTATCACCAATTTAAAAAATGCGGTCCAAGTTGAGTAAAGGTGATTGGCAAACTTCAGAGACTTTGGTTATACTTTCATATAATCCTAATGGAACTGTTCCGTAATTCTGTACAATTAGACAATTTTATTTTGTTCCATACTTCAAAATGTAACAACAAATAACAGCTGATCATCTATTGGCATTCGAAATGACTGATATCCTCAAAAGACCGGCGTGCCTCCTATTAATTACTAATGATGCGGATGCTTTTGAGTGAGTTTTTTATACCGAAGCAACCCCGCAGGCAGAAGCCTAAATGCCAGGCCACCGCGGCTGCTGTGAAGAGCTTGAAGAAACTTTGTTAATCCGATTTTTGAACTGCCTAAGGTTAGTAGAACTGGATTGTTCCACACTCTCGATGCCCTAGGGATAAATTAGCGGTCGTATCTGCCAGTTCCGGATGTAAGAAGTTCGTCACGGTTAGGGTGGGAGGTCGAAGTCAGGCGGATCTGTTTGGCAGGCACATCACGCGGCGACATGTAGAGGAAAGTACCTAAAAACAAATAGCATTTTTCCCGGCAGCTGCCGCTATTGACGAGATTTGTTGGTGTCAGTTCAAGTCCTAGGTGATTTGGACTCCTATCAGCCGAAATGAACGGCTCTTTGGCAGAACTGGGCCATCCTATCGAAACCGGATGAGGTCTAGGACTCTTCTTGTTCGTAAAGGTACAATACTGTGTTTTGTAAGCATTAAACTGTACAAGATTGTTGCATCCCCAAGCAGTGATCTCCAGGTCTGTCATCAGAGAGGAAGTCGCTGCGAGTCTTCTTTTTTCCCGCTCATTGGCAGAGATCGGCCATCTCGCTCAGTCGACGTGGCTTCAAGCCAACCTTCACGCCAAGGGCGCGTAACTATTCTTCTGTGTGATGGGGCGACGTGGCGTGCGCTGAATTACAAATTCATTTTCCTATGCATTGAAATAGATCGCGCGGTTGCTATCGTTGCGGGAAAAAGGATTATACCTAAACCTGAGGACGACTATCGTAAGATCGTTCGACTGATCTGAGAGGAAGAAGTGCCACATCACACTTTTCGTCTCCCTACGGAACGGAACATCCACGTGGTGATTCGAGGAATTCCCCCACTTGAACAGAGGGGATATAGCCCACTCCATATTATTCGGTTGAGGCGCAGTGACGGCACGTCCATGCCTTTGGTGGTCGTGATATTGCCCAAGAGTGAAAAGACCAAGCAAGTATTCAATGAACACGAGCTGCTGGAACTGGCCTTTCGAGTTGAGGATCAAAATGACTCCAGACTTATAGGGGAGTGTCACCACTGCCAAAAGTACGGGCATGCGCAGTCATACTGCACTGCACCAACCAAATGCCTAAAATGTGCAAAGGACCACATGACGCATTTGTGCCTCCTCACAGGACAGGAAGAGCGCCGGTGTACGAAATGTGGAGAAGGCCATCCCACAAACAGCCCGACTTGCAAGTTTACTCCAAGGAGGAATTTGCAAGTTATAGCGCAAAGGCGCAACCTCTCATACGCGGATGCCACTAGGGAAACAACCTTGTTTGTCCCCTTTGCCCAACCTCCCTTGAACGCGCAAAATGTGGACCTGGCAATCGCGCTAAGGTCTTTACAACAAATATTAAGTCCACTGATTAGCGCCACTCAAGCGTTGCAGGCGATCTTTCCTGTAAATGGCTAGGTACAATAGTAGACAGCCTGTATTTCTCAAAATTATCTTTTGGAATTGTTTAGACCCAAGGGACATTCCCAAAAAACTGGAACTTCATCAAGCTCTTTTGGATGACTGTAAGCCTGGTCAAAACACTTCATGTTCAGGAAAATTGTAGCTCTAAGGTTGCAGTGAGTGACATCAGTGCCTCTGACATAAAAATTAAAAACTTGGCTGGCGGACGGATGGCAGATGACAACCCTACCCTTGTACCCTTAGGGTACAGCCTCAATGTGATTAAAATATTAAATATAATTTATTGTTAAATAACAAAATTAATTCTTTTTTTTGCCTTCCTTCGAATCGATTTATGACCTCTTCCGTATCGACATGTACATTTTTATGGACGTGTAAAAGTGCCATTCCTGTAAGGCTATCTTCTGCCATAGAGTTTCTCAACCACGTCTTGAGTCTCCTGAGCATAGAAAAGGACCTCTCTGCTGTCGCTACACTATTATGGTAGTGTAGCAAGAATACATAAAAACTTTTTGATGGTAGGATACATTTCGGCATCACAATTTTCAATTGGATCGAGAATTGATAACGGAATATTCTGCTCTCGCTGCCATTTTGCCATGCACAGACGATATTCATTCATAATTATTAAAGTAGGCGTATTATCCAGGAGCGGTTGGTACTCGATTGATAGTTGCTTAACGAAGTGATTCTCGGAATAAAAACACTTAGCTTGAATAAATCAAGTGTTTCTGGAGGTAATCGCTCCTGAAGGTCAGTAATTACAGCGTCCAGAAAGGGGATTTACACAGCCCTTCACAAATACTCTTCAGGCGACTGAGCAGGTACGTTATTTGCCATTTGTGTTTGCCTTGATACTATCCTTGGACATCTAATATCGACTAAAAGAGCTGCTACTTCTTTTGCCTCATCGAAAAGTTGTCTAAAAACTATATATGCCTGTTCTCTCTTCTGTTTTAATACATTCATTGTATCAGTAATAGCATCTGTCGCGCTTTTCAAATCAATAGTGCTAGACTGCAGAACTCATTTGTTCATTTACTTAGTTCGTAAAGAACGTAATAGATTTAACAAAACTTCACCTTTTTTACATCCTGTATAATAATGGTTCAAGTATGTTTTTTATTTATTTTATAATTCTGCATCTGAAAAAATGTGTTACAATTGTTTCTTTGTTTGACTACGATATAATGAACCGCTTTTGAGTAAAACAGGCTAATTATTTTGCTACAGTTTTATAAATTATGATAACGATTCCCATATACTCTATTTCCCCCGTTTTTAAAATTTGGAATCAGCGATCCGAAATCCCCAGGATATGCAATTTGTGATCAACTTGCTAACTTTTCGAGGATTAGCGCGCCAGTGATGTAAGTAAATAGGGTATATATATATACCAGATGTCATCGATTTTGCGATATCCAAAAACTGTAGATACAGTATCTCTTCTCGAATCTTGTATGATATCTCTAGTGACCATTTACCTGTTGTCTTGGATGTGGGCAATGAGCAAACTTCTGAGGAGGCAGCTCCTCCAAGGAAACGCATTGATTGGGACCTATACAAGTTGCTCCTTAGAGAGTTTCCCAATATCCCGATTATAGATGATGAGACTGGAATAGATGCCGCTCAAGTGGAGTGGACAAGTTTCATTCAAGTAGCTCTACAGTGTGCAGCTATACTTTCTGTACAACGACACGGCAGACCTCTTTTGCCTGCGGACATTCTCAGAAGATCTATGACAAGAGAGCCGCTATTAAGCAGTCAAAAAGGTCTTTCCATCCTGATGAAATTCGTGGGGCTACGAATCTTGTCCATGAAGTGAGAAACGCTCTCCATGAATTCCGTAATGAGCAATGGAGCGACTTTCTGGCGGGAATGCTTGATTCAAGTATTCTTCTCTGGAGGGCCACAGTCACTCAAGAACGGAAAGCGAGAACAACTCCCGCACATCCACGGCATAGTCTTCAGAACAGAGGATACGGTAGAGGCTTTCGCTGATGCCATGGAAAAACAGTTCTCTCCCAACTATGACCTCGACGAGGAACAACACATTGTAAGATCCGTCAGGAGCCACTGAATCCTCTTCAGCTGACTCTTCTTCAGAAGATTCATCTGAGGCTTCGCATAGCACATTAGCAAAACCCTACGAGGTTCCACATTGCACTCCAGCGGAATGTCTGACATATTTGGTGACAATAATCAATGCGATGCTCAAAACCCAGCATTTCCCTGCGGGGTGAAAGACTGCTGTAGTCATCATGATTCCAAAGAAGCTGGGTTCGATATTTCCTCAGGACTGCGGTACCATTAGTCTGCTGTCAGCTCCTTCTAAGTTCACCGTTTATCGTCATCTTGAGAATTTTTCTTCAGCTCACCATGTGATTCCTGACGTTCAGTTCGGCTTTCGGTCCGAGTATAGCACCTAGCTACAGGCAGTCAGGCTGGTGGAACATGTAACCAGAGGGTTCACCCTCAGCGTGAGTACTCGCATCTTGCTTTTGGATGTCTCAATAGCCTTTGACAAGGTGTGGTACACGGGCCTCCTCTATAAACTAATACAAAAGGGTTTGCCCTTTTGGCTTCTAAAACTACTGAAATCCTTCCTTGAAGGGAGGAAGTTTCGGATCAAAATTAACAATGTTTTGTCAACAACATGGCCAATACGCTGACGACACTGTACTTGTCACCCACTCGTGTACTGTACTAGAGTGGACGGAACGGTGACTGATTAAAATTAATCATTCGAAAACGTAGTCGATCTATTGTACCAAAAGACGTCGCGGCCCCTCACCGAGATTTCGGTAGACGGAAATCATATACCATGGACAAATTCTGCCAAGTACCTCGGTGTCACCCTTGATAAAGGCATGATCTGGCGGAAACATACAGCAGCGTTGAAAACAACATTCTAAATTGCATGTCGGCAACTATATCCTTTGTTATGTAGATCCTCCAAATTGAGTTTGATGAACAAAGTTCGGCTATATAAAATGATTATTAGACCAGCCATTACTTATGCATGTGCGGCTTGGTGTTTTCTTGCCAAGGCACACATGCAAGGTCGTCAAGTACTGCAGAACAGGACTTTACAAACAATTTGCAACGCTCCATGGTATGTCTCAAACGAGAGACTGCACAGAGACCTTGAGACTTCTTACTTGAAGGATTATGTCACGCTTCAGGCGCAGCGACGTTATAGCCAAGCGGAACCGCACAGCAACCCTCTGTTGCGTGACTCAGTGGACCACACAGTGGAGTAAGTCCGTAAACATTCAAGGCCGCGGCTCACACTGTGATAAAAAAAATAGCGCGAACTTTAAGTGAAGCCAAAATTACACTCTAATAAAACCTGAATCAAAATTTGTTTTTAGTTCACCTCAGAATTAATCCGTGTACCAAGTCAAAAAGCTTAGGTGTTTCCTCTTAAACTAATTCACTTTTGTTTTTCTTTGCTTCTCTCCTTGTTTCTTCTCTTTTCCTTTTTCCTTGACATTGTCTGGTTTCTGGGCAATCAGGACAGATAGATTCGATTGACGTACATTAAGCAGTGACAAATGGGCAAAGGTCCTACGGACTGCCCAGACAAACAGATGACGAATAGTAGTAGATCGGCTTGTCACTCTGAATTCCTGCATGTAGAGTGCTGTCATCGGCAAAGCTGTGGATTGGATTGATCGTACAGCCCTTTTTTGGGATGAGTTGGACATTAGCAAATTTCCAGTTTTCTGGGCAGGTTCCGGATTCGTAAGTTATCTGGAGGGGGACCAGAAGCTTTGTTGATGGATGAGGGTCTTACGGTCTTATGCCTGAATGTTACTTCCCGCATAGTGTATGGAACTCTTTGAATCGGCGGCACTCGGGCGTTGAGGAATTGAAAGCAAAGAACTTGGCAAGCTCTGCCGCCTGAGCCTTTGAGTCGGTTACAATCGTTCTATCCTGGAACGTAAGAGGTGGAAGGGTACTCTGTGACAAGTTCCTTTCAATCTGCTTGGCCAGCGTCTGACTGCCGTTGCGCTGCGACAATACCCTATACTTAATTTTTACATCGTGCTGGTCTTTGGCCTTCCGGACCGCTTCATTATATTTGTTTCTGGACTCTATAGTGGGGTTTTGTAATTTCTGTGCGTGCCTTGATCTGCTGACGACCAGTGTCAATTAAACAAACATCTTTCCAAAGTATTTGATCCCTTCACAGTCGGAATGTCATAATGCCAAAATTTGCGGTCTGGGCGAGTTTTTGCTGCCACAGCCGGTTTTGACCGAAACCTAACCTCCACAATACCGTGGTCTGACTTGCCCAGGGGGGACAGGACGGCAGTGCTGTAAGGGACAAGGTGAGTAGTCAGAAAGCCCAACCAGAGCTCAAGAGATGTCTAGTATAAAGTAATTGAGAAAATTGCGGTCAAACGACTAATTGAATGTAGCTGCTAGCGATCATTTCCAGTCTGATAAGTATAATTTCAATCAGTATTTACTGAAAATAGTTCTGATACGCTACTGGATTTCAGATTCGTTGTTACCAACAGTACAAAATTAAAGAAAGGCAACACTTAAATAGGCAGTAGAATGTGTTGAACTAATGTGGGGAATTAGTTTAGATCTTTTGTCAATGACATCACTCATCATGAAATAGAAGTTAATTAGATGCTGTTGACTATCAAGTACTTTTCTTAGTGTTAATACCATGTTTTCCAAATTTCAATACTTTATCCCGCATTTTGTGCTACTTATACCTTATATACAGGGTGGCCCATCCATGTGTGGACGGAATATTACTCATAAACAAATACATTTTGGGAAAATCTATTTAGGGAATGTTATACATGACATTTGAGGGCACATTTCTAAAATATTGGCAATTATACAATTTTGACCTACATATCAAGTTATGATTTTTTTAATGGAATGCCTGAAAATTTTATTGCATATTTGGATAAACCGATTCAAAAGAAGCAGATTGATATAGCATACTATGGGGTTTTGGTAATTAGCTACTGAGATGTAAGGTGTTTTGTCCAGAAAAAGCGTCCACTTCGGCAACCCCTCAATCCCCGATTTTTAAATTTGGAGTGCTGAATTTTGTATCAGAAAAAACTTACGCACCTCAGCTTTCATCTTATTCATTTGTTACTTTTTCGAATTTTCATTTTTGCTCAGAGAGGGTGGTCAAAAACGCGAATTGTACTTTTTCTCAAAAATTTTAAATGCATCATCCTGTATATTTGCTCAAGTTTGGATTCAATTTTTTATAAGCTTTTTTTTTGTATAAGGTCTGATTCAGATAAAATCACTAGATTTTCAGTTATTAAGCTTTTGATAGAACGACACACCAAAATTAAGGAAAAAAATCACATCATCCATGGAAACAAAAGACAAACAGAGGGCTAGTTCTATATTGCCACTAAGAGTACAGATTTGACGTAAAAACTAATAACAATCAGAACAGTATAAATCAGCTTCAAGCGTAATAGAGAAAAACAACTATAACAACAACATGAACAAACAACTCTAACACTACTCAAGACCTAATCTACAAAAACTGCTCGAAAATATGTCCACCATGTTGAATACACATCCGTAGTCTTTGGATAAATGACCGTTGCACATCCCTCAGCATGTGTTCCCTTACGTTCAGAAAAGCATCCTTAATCCCTTCCTTCATATTTTCCGGGGTAGATGGCGGATATCTATAAACCTCTTGCGTAACGTAGCCCCATAGAAAGAAGTCCATCGGTGTCATATCTGGTGATCTAGGAGGGCAAGATATAGGCCCATCACGACCGATCCAACGATTGTTACTCCAGGTGTCCAAATAGGTACGCACACGATTAGGATAATGCGCAGGTGCGCTATCATGTTCTAAGTACAAAAATCTGCAATCGAAGTTGCACATACCTCCTTCATCTTCTGGCCTCCCAAAATACTGAACTGCAACGTCGCATTAGCGCCTAAGGTGGTTGAGCAAGTAGTGGCGAAATGATATGGACTATAGAAGAGTAGCGTCACTCCGTCGTTGAAACAGTTTTTGGCGAGGTGTCTGAAATTACATTGTGGTATACCAAATCCTACATGCAGTTAAACTGTGATGTCTGTGATATAGCAGCTAGTCAGGAGGAAGGTAAACATCCAGGAATGAAGGTCACCTGAAGGTAGTTGACCGCAAAATACCGGTTTGTTTTACGCGTTGCGAAACTAGCAGGAAGTGGGGTGCTAATATTTCGATGCTCCGCTAATGATGTAAAGGCGACTATTGTTATTCTAACATATTTGGAATTTGAGACATCGTCGCTTAAGTTGTAACACCACTAAACGCAAAGAATAACTTATGTATTTGCTTAAAAAAGCCACCGTAAATGCCGGAATGTCATCAGTAGGCACTATTAGCTTATGAGGTTTCATTTGCGACTAGACAAACATGGAGGATTATAAGATCATTCGATAGCGACTCCAAAGGCCCACCGTTCTTTTATGCTCTCCTAAAAAGTTGTTATTTTAAAGTTACATCGTGCTGGAACTCTCTATTGAACAACTAATTTTTATTGATTCATGACTGGGTAGTATCAAAAAGAAGAAAATACGATACAAATTTGTTATTTAGTTTTGCATTCTACGTCAATGATTATTGTCAAACAATTCCAAAGTAGATCGTTCAAGTATATTGCGAGAAAATAGATGTGATGTTCCATTTCTTTATTTAATTTTATACTCTTCAGTCTACATTATTCATTTTCCCAGAAAAATAAATACGAACATACAAAAAACAAAGTGGTTGTGATTGCACACATTTTGGAAAATGTGCTTTCTTTCCTGGTTACTAAGTTTAGCGCTCTTACACTCATTTTCAAACTTGTGACCGAACAATAATCCATTCCAACCTCTGTTAGAATCAGTATAGTAGTTACTCATATTGCACAATGTCAAGGAAACCAGAACGACAGGTGGGTTATCGCCAATGTGTGGAACGCTAAAGCACTCTATTTTACAAGCCTATTTTCCAGAAAATGCTATTTATCATATATCGTCTAGACAGAAAAAATAATAATATGTATTACCCTGTATAAACTCAATTACTCTATGACATGCAAACTAGGCATTACTCTGTTGAAATCAATAAAATTAAAAGTAGGGAACCCATTCAGGTGAACCATCCGCCTGTAACCTTTCTTCCCTTTATTTGGATATCTTGGTCGCCTCCAGGCAGTAAATCAAAAACAAAAAAAAAACCTATTGTATACCGGCATGTGTGTGGGTGTATCTATCCAGTTGAAGGGTGGATGTAAAGCTGGACATACACGCTAATAATATACTCAGCATTATGGATATTCAGATTCATGATTCCGCCACAATATGATCTGTATGAATATTTTGGTGAACAAATCATAATCAACTGTCTCTACCCACACTCCGCCGATACACGACGCGAATTCGTACCTAAAATCTCCCAGCGTTTGAGAAGCTTCATTCCATGCAGGGCCTTTGATTTCTTACCTTTCGTCTTTCACTCATACGCAATTGGTCTATCAAATGCTCAAGTTGATGATTCCATTATTACCAACGGCAGATAATGATATATTAATTTTCCTATTTTTAAATCTTCAGAACACAACACTTAAAAATACGAAATATACACACTCCTTAAAGTGTTTTGAAGGGTGCTCCATGTAAAATTTCTCTAAGAATTCTAGTTGCTACGCTCAAACCTCTTATTGTTATTGTAACCTGTTTATCACATGTCCTTTCGGTAAACATTACCGTGTATGTTTAGCTGTTGCTTAGAGTGATCTATCAAACGGCGGTAAAGGACATCAAAGAAATAAACCGGCAATAAATTATACCCGATAAAAGAGGGACGCACTACCTAAAGACAGGTCGCAGGACGACGTGTTTCTGCTCCCCTGATTACTCATTGCCGACGGTCGGTTTAATAACTGGTCAGTCAGATTCCCAAACAGAGATTGAGAGATGAATTTTTCTATGGTAGGTCAAATATATTTGGTATTCATTAGACAAGCCAAAAATTGAAATGATTATGGAGTATATATATATATATATCTTGAGACGTGGTCATTGTCGTCTAGACCAGTTAGGTGAAAAATTAAAGCTTCCGCTTTTTGTTGGGTACTTCGACAAGAATTAAGCAAAGAGGACTCTTTATACTTTTTTTAATTCTCTCTAGCTTTCAATGGACTTTGCCATCATCATCAGGAGAGTAGTATGTGAGGATGTTGCTAATTGTTGTTTACGTATAGGATGAGGGAAACGTCCAGTAACATGGTGAGAGCTGAATAGATTGCACAATAGTCAAAATTTATACAAAACATGACAAGAACAAGTTAAAAACAGATTAAAAATTATTTAAAAAATTAGAGCATTACATCGTGAAACCACCTGATGATTGCACAAATTAGTGGTCATGGAATGATGAATTGATGAGTGACATGAAACCCTTTGACATCCTTCGGCCTTCTGTCAAAGGGTTTCATGTCACTCATCAATTCATCATTCCATGACCACTAATTTGTGCAATCATCAGGTGGTTTCACGATGTAATGCTCTAATTTTTTAAATAATTTTTAATCTGTTTTTAACTTGTTCTTGTCATGTTTTGTATAAATTTTGACTATTGTGCAATCTATTCAGCTCTCACCATGTTACTGGACGTTTCCCTCATCCTATACGTAAACAACAATTAGCAACATCCTCACATACTACTCTCCTGATGATGATGGCAAAGTCCATTGAAAGCTAGAGAGAATTAAAAAAAGTATAAAGAGTCCTCTTTGCTTAATTCTTGTCGAAGTACCCAACAAAAAGCGGAAGTATATATATATATATATATCTATATATATATATACAAGTTACAATGTATTAGGGACTATAGTAAGTGACATATAAATCCGAACACCCAGTTTAAATGGTTTTATTTTAATAAAATTTTGTATAAGTACTTAATGAAGCATAAGAAGTAAATGATAAAAATTCCAAAATGATTGCACTGCTTTAAAGCCCTTTGACCTTTAATAATGTGTGGATGCACCCTGATGTGCTACGCATTCTCCAACGCGCCTAGGCATGCTTCTGATCAGGTGGTCAATGTCCTCCTGTGGTATCTCATTGCAGGCAACCACCAACTCCTCTCGAAGTGCTTCTAGAGTCTGAGGAGGACGTTGCAAATTGAGCAATCTCCGACCCATCATATCCCACACGTGCTCAATTGGGATAAGTCGGGAGATCTTGGTGGCCATGGTAACAATGTGACATCATTATGTTGAAAGAAGTCTATTGTGACTCTTGCAACATGTGGTCGGGCATTATCTTGTTGGAAAGTTGGATCTGCCAGGGTGTCAAGATAGGGTAAAAGATGGGGTTGTAGAACTTCGTGGATATAACGCTGAGCGTTCATGTTACCTCTGATGAAGATTAAAGGTGATCTGGAACCATAAGCTATAGCACCCCAAACCATAACTCCAACAGTGTGATGAACATGTCTTTCAACAAAAAACTGTGGATTCCTCCTTTCACCACGTCGCCTTCTAACCCTGGCACGACCATCGTGCATGCCTAAACAAAATCGAGACTCGTCACTAAAGACAATACTGTTCCATTCCTGATCCCAGAGTGACCGTTGTCTGCACCACTCAAGGCGATTACGTCGGTGTTCTCGAGTTAAAGGGAGGACCCAGTGTGGCCGGTATGAAAACAAGCCAAAACTTCTCATTCGCCGGTAAACACTTCGCATGCCAATAGGTCTTCCGTGTTCTGCAAACCATTCATTTGCAATGGACCTGGTAGTGGAGAAACGGTCCCTTAAGGCCAATAATCTTAGGCGGCGATCTTCACGGTCTGTTGTTCTACGGCGGCGTCCAGTGCCCCTTGCTCTTTGCGTACGGTCTTCTCGAAGCCATGCCTGACAACACCTAACCACAGTGTCTACACTTCTTTGTACTCTAACTGCAATTGCCCGAAAAGAAAGTCCAGCATCCCGAAGTCCCACTATACGGCCCCTATCAAACTCACTAAGTTGACGAAATCGTACAGGTCTCCGTAATCTAGGCATCGTAACCGATCGTAAAGGATGTCAAGAACCAAAATCCGCCAACGTTGATTCTTTACTGAGGCTGAAATATTCATTTTTAGAGCGTTAGTGAATAAAAAAAAACCAGTATAAAAACCGGAATGTCCAACTGATAAGGCTATGTTGGTCCAGAATATCCAACGGCCTGCGGTTGTCCTAGCATATTGGAAGTGATTTTGATACCAGCATAAACAGATGGTATTAATTTGTGACGCTCAGCGATTACCCAATCGTGATCAGGCAATTTGATTCTATATTCCATGTGCATTAGAAGAGGTGCTTGCTTATTTGCCGCAGTTACGCCAATAGGGACTCGAGCTTTATCATCTTGAGATATTAAAAATACTTGATCTGGTCCAAGTATGGATGCTATGTTCTCTTCATAATGGATTGATGTTTCAGCGAACTTGCTATCTAAGTGGCTCTTGTGGTGATCAGTTTGAGCCCGAATGAACTTAACAGGGACTGTCGATACATGTCTTCGTCCCTCTGCAGAATTAGATTTTCTGGGAATCAAACGAAGATATGCCCCACTGCGACTAATGTCAAATCCTATTTTACGTAATTCTTGAGTGAGTTCATCAAGAGTTTTTACGCTACGAATTGATTCCGTTCGTCTTATATCATCTGCTACACTCCCAAATAAAGCTATATCCGCGATTGTTTTCAATAGTGAATGTTGATTGCTTTCAAGATTAGGACGTCCCACTGAATCCCTCAGAGATAGTCTTTTTTTTATTTCTGGATTTTCATGAAAAATATCTTCTAACTTTCTTTTCATACCATCCCTGTGTTTCTTCTGGGCAACTGCGTTTTCAACCTTCCTGTTTAAAGACTGTTTTGCTGTTTTTATTTCCTCGCGCAACTTAATGATCTGTTTATCAACTTCAGTACGGCTTGGCATAGTATCTCTGGCAGAATACAAAGCATTCTGATTTTTTTCGATTAGAGCAATCTTATTTTTCATAGCGTCCGAGACGGTTTTGCTCTCTCTCATTACCGGGTTTTATTTTATCTTCTTCCTCTTTTTTAGTATTGGAAGATGACTGTATAATTTGTGTTTTTTCTGCAGGTTTACAAGTTGCCTAAAAATAAAAACTTTCTATGGCTTCTGCTAAAGATTCTCTTATTAAGCTACATAAATACAAAGTATAGAAATATATATGGTAAATACAAAACTCTATGGCTTTAAATCTAATATGTTTAAACGAGCAATTCGTTCCGCTCACAAAATACAGGGTGTTAGTTTTCTGTATATATGTATAAAACTAACATCCTGTACTTTGTGACCAATTGACGGAATCAATTATAAGAAATAAATCTATAATATAATGAATATTACCTCTGTACTTTGAGATCAGTAAAGAGAAACTTTTTGGCGATTTCTAATATTTCTAGTACTCATAGGTACCTAAAATGATTTCGTCACTCACCTTAGACAAAAATTTTAGTAGATTGGATTTATTCTTAGTCGCCGCTTGCAATTCTTCTTCGATCCTCTTAGATACAATAATATCTAGTTCCTTGTCGGATTTTGCTTGTAATTTGTAATTTCGCCACACTTCGTTAACTAACTTTTGTACATTTTGTACTTTCGTACTTGTATGAGATTTTTTAAGCTTTCAAACAATTTTTGGTATAACTTGGATTTGTCTATGTGAAACAACATCTTATTTAAACATGAAACTTTGGCTAATGGAATCAATGGTAACACAAATGTTAACTTGCTTTACTATGCTTACAATACGTCTACTCGCTATAGTATACAAACGAAACAATACACTGATAGAGGAAATTTAGACAAGTGAACACCGCGCGGTAATTCCCCTACTCGGTTCTAAAGCGAGTAGGGGAATTACCGCGCGCTGTTCACTAAACGTATGCATTATTTGCGGGAATCCCCGAAAATGCGTTTCGTTTTTAAGCAAAGACAATGTGAGGGTTGCCATTCGTGTAAAAAAGTAAATAACTACCGATGACGTAATCATCATCTAGACTCCCCTACCCCCATGTCATCCAAAATAAGCAAAGTATAGAGTGTACCTCATTTTTTGTCAAATTTGATGAGCTTGTATATTTGAATATTCATTGCGCACTTATATAACACTAAACTCTTTTTTTGTTTTTTACAACTCTAACAAGAAAATAAATGTATCGTTGGCTACGAGATAAAAATTCAACATCTAAATTATCCAATGTCCTTCTAAATTCTTCCATTTGGTGACATAGATCTTGAAGATTCTTCGTAATAGGTAAGGTGCAAAAATGGAAAAATTGTGACTAGAATGTTAAACAATATGCATTAGACAATTTACTTGATTCACTGAATAAGGTAAACCGCTTGAAAACCATTGGTAAAACATGTCTATGCTATTGGAATTTAAAGGCAATCAATATCTATTCATTGGTGATAGCAGACAACATATGAGATGTCATCGTAACTGTAGATCCCTTTTTGTTGGAAAATTTAACCTGTTAGAGTAAAACAGCATTTTTTTCAAATAAAATTGTTTTACTTTAATTTCCCATACATCATACCTGGAATCCTTGAATATGAAGGAAAAAGCAGAACTATCGCATATTTTTTTATATGTTAATATCGTGGATATATTTTTATTTATCGACAAAATAGTGAACTGAACAACCTTGTGAACATTTACAGTGGTGATCTGGCGGCAACGCGTGGTAACAATGGCAACCAAACTTTGGCTGCCTCGACGGCAGCTGCTCATGCGCAAAACGCTGGTGCCTGGGTGCCTCTGAGCGTGTTCAATGCCATGAACAAACAAAATCAGCAATTCACGTATCTGATCAGTTACCAAGATCTTTGGGATCAAGCCGACTCGCTTGTCGTCAAAGGCAAGCATACTGGTAAGTATTTTATGAAGTTTGTATGATAACTGTATGGTTTCAAAATGGAAATGCACAATAAGTAATACGTTTTGCTTTTATATTATATGTATTTTCACACATTTTTCATTTTGATGTGCGATTTTGTTCAACTTGAATGAAACGAACGTATAATGGAAGAATTTACAATGTACACAATATTCAGATCAATCCAGTGCTAAGCTAGGTAGAATTACCTGTATATCATTAATTTGTTTGGGGGAACCTACTCGTATTTGGCACATCCCGATTACCAGAAACTTTTTGTCAGTTTGAGTCTTATAAGTTTCTGCCTTTATTTTTATTATATAAGAAAACTCTTTCTGTGATGAACGTGAATCGTGACTTGGCCATCTTCCTTAAATTTAGATGAAAAAAATGTTAAATTCTTCAAGTGAGACATACTAAAGTTCGTAAATCTCCATGAAATCACATATTATGCAGCTTTGGATATTTCACTTTCACTATGATGTTTCACTTGCGCCGAATTAGCTTTTTGTACTTAAATGCAGTGTGAAATTATGGGTTCTCTTAGAATGTTGAAATAGCGTCACTAAGTAAAAGTATATGTACATGGACTCATTTCACTGCCTCTTCGTTTCAGATTTCTTCATAGAACTAGATAGACAGTGCAAACCTCTTACCATGCACTCGTCTTTGATAGATCTAGTGCGATACGTGCGTGAGGGCATAAAACGGCTCAAGCAAGAAAGGGAAAGTTGAGTTGAGATGCATTAATGACATTTTACAAGGGAATTGGGTAATTTCATGTACGTGAAAGACATAAAACGTCTCAAAGAGAGTTTTATGTCCTGTAAAGTGCACGGAACGAAGATTTGCATGCCAAAGATACCATGAGTCAATTGTTTGTACTACGTCGATACATTGAGTCGAAATTAGATATTATTATTTATAATAAATGATGTTGATTTTTGTTAACAATTTGTACTATTCATACTGGTTGAAGTGAGTGAACTAATATTTGCAGCTATAAAGAATATTGTAAAGAGATATCATGGAATCCTTTTTGTAATTTATCTTTGTTTTCACTGATCCATAATACACTGTATTTTGGTTAAACAGACTAGACCATTTGGCAGCTCAATTCCCACGCCTTAATAGAATGTTCGAAAAAATACAAGGGTGCCTTATTCCCAAAACTATAAAACAATTTTTGGATTCCTCATATTTTTTTCTATAACAATGCAGTGAAGCTGACATGAATCGGTGATTATAGAGCCTGACTTGATGATGTTTCCATAACATGCTTTATTTAATTGTACGACTTCTTCAACCAGTATATTACCTAATTGAAGGAAAACGCAATATACTGGTCTGTTTGTATCTCTAAAATGGCCGAATAGGTGGAGTTTTGTATCCACTTTTACTTACAAGTATGGTGCAGTACTATAAATATTTTTTCAATTTATATAGTGATTGAATTTCCACGTAAATAGTGTAAATAAATATTATATTTTGTAAATAATGTATGCTGAATATATATATATATATATATATATATATATATATATATATACATACGATATACCATATACCGCTATATTTGTACAACGCTCATTGATATTGTCCTGGTGACACGGAGTATTTTTGACAAGCGTTATGTGGAGTACTTTATATGAGCACATTACCAATGTCTTAACATTGTTTTTAATTCGTAACCATACATGATCATCATATTGAGTTTTATTTTCTACAAATACCATACCAGGGTGATTCCAAAAACAGTGGCAATCTTAGTCCTAAAATGTCCCCGCTACTGTTCACTCAGTATAAGGTCAAAACATGAATATTATTCAGATCACACTGTAATGTGATATAGGATTACTCTCCTAATACACTACATACAATTTTCAATGCCAAACTTCACTAACTTCAATGTTTCTTTTGAAAGTAGAACAGTTTGAACTTTCTTATACGGATGTTTACATCCAATGTCCAAACCAGTTTTTCTCCACAACGATTAGTCTGACAGAAATTACCAGGAGGCGATTGATTGTAATATTGAAATGTCATTTCAAAATTCAGTAGGTAGGGGCGTAAACAATTATTTTCTTTTTTCGGTTGTAGGGGTAAAAATTTTCACATTCTATACCACTGGTGCATTCTCAGGCACGACTTTTTTATATGACTTGGATATGCCGTTTATATTACTTGTACACAATTTTAAGTTATCCCAGGTACCAACACTAACGATACCTCTCTGCATTGCAATACAAGGCTTGAAGTAATCTTGCAGGCACTTAGTGCCTTCATCGCAGCCTGGCTGTCAGATGAGATTGTTATTCTTCTTCTAAGCCCTTCCCCCACCAAAATGTGGGTCAATCAGGCCAGAATTACATAGATTTCCACCTGTAAGATTGTAGTATATCCGCCGAGAGGCAGAGCTGGCCTAGTTCTAGGTCCAAAGACTCCGGCGCCAGAGCACTCTTTAGTAACCGAGCTATCCGTGTACCAGACCTGAACAGTTCTAGCAAATGCCTTCAGGCATCCGGAGGCTCACTCTGCCCTCGTCGGATACTCCACTTCAAACTTGCGGTTAAAGCAATATTTAGGGGTGATCATATCACCACTGCTCAGAAGGACGGGATCTTCCCTTTGCATCTCCACTAAGATGGCAGTATGGCCCTTGGCAGGATTCAAGAACGCCGAGCTCCTCAGGCGATGTACGACAACTCTCGCCTCTCCGCGGATGACTATATCCAATGGTGGGAGATCCACCAGAGCTTCCATTGCACTCAGTAGCGATGTCCGCACTGCGCTAATACTGGTACAAGCCAAACACTGAATTTTATTGAGTTTGGCCTTAGTCTTCTCGGTTCCAAACCAAACCAAACCAGAGAGCCATACAAAAGAGATGGACTTATTACCGTCTGCAAGCCCACAATGAATTCCGAGCCCTGTTAACCTTGTACTCAGTATGCTATCTCCAATTCAGCCTACAGTCCAAGATGATTCCTAGATATTTTACTGATTGGGATAGAGCTAGTCTAGTCCCAAAGAAGGTCGTCAAGCTTAGTGCAGCCTAGTGAATAGGATCAGCTCGGTCTTTCCAGCGTTGAGAGAAAAATCGACCTCCCTACACCCCGATTCCACAGCGCGCAGAGCGCCCTACATAATCTCAGAGACCGTTCTGCAAACACGACCCCTAACCATTGTGCTTAAATCGTCCGCATAGGCTTGCACATGAACACCAGCACTGACGAGCCTAACGAGGAGATCGTTCACCACGACGCAACACAATAGGGGTGACAGAACTCCGCCTTGCGGACAGCCCCTAGCTACATAGAGACACTTAGAATGACCGTGTTTCTAAAATGTTAAATATATTTATATAAGTACGTGAAAAGTACTGCGTCAATTTACGTGATATTTGTTAAGTGAATTGGAATATGGTTATTAACCAATATCATTATTATATGTTATAAAATCGGAATATGATTCCTGTACTCAGTTCAATGCTTTATATTAAAAATTATACTTGCCTAGAAAAAGTTAACCTATACATGCTTATACCTTAGCTATCTAAAACTGTAATGGCTCATCAATGTTCACGTGAACATCACTTAACCACTGGTAGTCGGGTTGTCAGTGGCGGGGTATGAATTTTTTACTTGGGTGAACTTAATTTCTTTTATATGTTTAATAAAAAAGAAAATGGTTTGAAAGACGTTATAGATCATAAATTTGAAGATTACCTTTGTCAGTTTTTTTCTGAATCTCCATGAGCTAATTGAGCCTACCTCTCTTCATTCGCCGTCGCTTCCACTTCTATCTGAAAGTAATCAGCTGTCGCTATCGCTTTCTTCGCCAAGATTGACTATGATGGTGTCGATGTTGTGGTCAAGCTGCCACAGTTTTGTTTCTTCCTTCACAACAAGACGGACAGCATTCTGCAACGCTTTAGGCGTTACTAGCTGTATGGAATTCTGTAGCAAAGCCTGGTAATTTAAAAGTTGTGTTATGGCGCGGAGTAAAACCTTCAATTGAGCCCAGATGAGCTTTATTGGTTTCAGTTCACAATGGTAGGGCAGTAAACGCAGTGACACCACAATGACGGGCCATCTTATCAATCACGTAACTAAGGTTACAGTTCCGCTTTCACACATGAATCGTCTCAACGAAACAAGATCCAAGCACTACTAGTCTACGCCAATGTATCGGGCCTTGTAGTGTGGAAGCGTTGAGACGTCATCCTATCACAGTACCGGAATCAGTTTTCGTTTGTCAATTTTGACTGGTTTAATGTTTTGTTACAGGTAGACGAGCTCATCACTGGGAAAACTACAATACGTTATATTTTTAAGACCACAAAATCATCTTGAATTGCAAAAAGTTGTAAAATATAAAATATTAATGCAAATGAGATATTTGACAAAAATGCAAACTTCTTGCGTACTAGAATAAGCGGACGGCTTCGCCCGCATGATAGCGTTACAGGCAAACAGGATGACGCGCGGCGTCATCTATTCGCTCATTGTTCAAAGCTGAATTGTAGTGCAAAATCCACATTGAGTTAGCAAATAAAGCCGACTATAATTTTCTCGGGATAATAAGTATAACTTGGCGAATTTTCACGGGATTTCGTCTCATGGCGATCGGACAAACTTACTTGAAGGGAAAAAAATTTGAAATCACCCGAGTGGGGGTGGAATGGAAGCCGCTTGAGCAAATTAAGCCATTTGACATCCGTTCCAAAACAGGAAAGGTCCTAATAAGGCAACCAGAGAACGATTGAAAATGACTATTTTCTCATAAAAAGCGTTATTGTGTCTTGTTTATAGGAAATCACTATATGCTTCCGCGGATTTTTTAGTTCTTTTCAAGACCCTTATTTTCGTTGTAGTAGCATTTATCTATAATCCACCATTTAGGCAGCGTGCGCAGTTAAAGTAGCACGATCTTGATTTCTAAATATTTTATTTATTCGAGCAGATGGCTGTATGAAAGCGTTTTACTCAAGATTATTATAACAAATGAATGAGATCTTGTGAGCATAATATAAAAAATTGAAATTGTAATAAAGAAATGAATCAAAACGGCCCATATTTTTATAATTTTTGTTTATTAACATAACATTCTAATATCTCTAAGTTTATCAAGATGATTGTGGAACATATTGTCATTGTATTATTTAGAATGTGTAGATCTAACACTAAGAGTTTAAAATACCACCCTATTCTAGCCTGACACCTCTCGACAGCCGTTCCCGGCGGCAGTCAGGGTCTGACCACGCGTATGAGTCATTACAGTTTTAGATAGTTACAGTATAGTTATAGTACAGAAAAGCCTTATATATTAGTGGTTTACAATGTCTGGCTAAATATGAAATTTCTAAGGATCAATATCATGTTATTGTGACTTAGGGCCGTATCGTCGTTCCTATAATTGAGGGACGCCTTTATATAACATATCCTCAAAATGGAGCGCTGATATGGAACAGTAGAAAACTATGAAAATCAAGGAGGTCATAAAAGGCGTCCTACAATTGTAGGAACGACTGACGACACGACCCTTAGGGCGATACTATGGTCTTTCTCACAGGTATCCATTACGTTTTGATGTCTACTGAAGTTTGCAGCTGATCTTGAAGGTTCATCTTTGTAGTAAAGCCCGTAGTGTTGGCAATAATGAATCGGGTGTGAGTCGCGTAAATCTCAGGACCGTATTCAGAACAGTTTATATCAAACATAGTCAAACACTGTTTTTATCTTGTTTTATTCCTACGTGACTTGAAATATAGTTATGATCATTAGTAGCCATTTTGCTTGTAGCGTTTTTTGTTGTGTGCGAAGGTTAGGTTAAGTTAGGTTTCTTGCCAGAGTGTCAGCTGTCTCGTTTCCCTCTAGACCTATGTGTCCTGGTATCCATATGAGACTTCATTTCCCTCCCCTATGCCACCGAGAGCTTCTTTGCAATTCCACACTAATTTCGATGTCGAGTAAGTGAAGTCAAATGCTTTAAGTGCGGCTTCACTATCTGAAAGAATAATTATAGTTATGTGTCTCAGTTGTCGATGTGAGATCATTCTGGCACATAGCATATAGCTCTGCCTGGTTCCTAGGCTAACAAATTTTTTAATCTTTAGCTTCGACACGAAGATACCAGCTCCAACACCTACCTCAGTCTTGGAGCCATCTGCGTATGCACAGATATCTTTCCTTATCAGGTTAACTTGCTGTTCCCGCTGATTCCTATGTGGAATTGTCACTAAGTAGGGTTTAGCATATCTTGTTATCTTTGGCATTATATAAGAAGCCATTCCCAGACTGGGGCATTCCCAGACTGGGGTGGTTTTGTAAGTTCATCAGCATGTCCGTCTCCTCCATAGTCGCATTGTCCATTATACCATTTGAAACATGATGTAGTCTATAAGATGTCTTTCTTGCTCGCCTTCCAGGTATATGTACAAGGACGGTAGATTAAGAAGGACCTCTATAGCTGCAGTTACATACAAGCTTCTCTCTGTATTGCGCTGTTTGGCTTGGACAGTTCTTTATGCTACCTTGCCCCACCAAGCTACAGATCCATAGGTTATCATATGTCTATTGACCATGGTATAAAGCTAAAACATTTGTTTAGGATTCATTCCGCAGTTCTTTCCAGAGACCCTGCGGCAGTTCCCTAGCGAGATCCTTGCCTTCTTAAGGACCGCATCCAGATGCGAAATCCAGTTTAGTGTTTTATCTGAGATTATTCCTAGATATTTCGCATCTTTTGAAACGGTACATTTTCACCTTGGATTGTTGAAGGTCTAATCCCATCCAGTTTTCTCTTTCTGGTGAAAGGTACGATGACAATTTTTTTGCTGGTTGATTGACATTCCTTCGCCTTCGCGCCATTCCGCTATTGCGGTTAACACCTCCTAGAGGTTGGAGTGTTCCCGAGATATGTTCCCCAGATTTCCCTCTGACTAGGACCACTAGATCGTCTACATATGCTCGAACCTCGGCCTCCCATAGGCGAATAATGGTAATCAGATTATCTACCAGGAGCGAACACAAAAGGGGAGATAACACCCCTACCTGTGGACACCCCCTGGCAGCTCTAAATCCGAGTGTCTCCCCCTGTAAGGATGTCGTTATGATTCTGCATGTCAACATGCTTCTGATCCAACCTCAGATCAGAGGGATTCTGGCAAGGCATTGTTAAATGTCCAAAAATGCTGCTATGACAATTTCCTTGTTTTCCAAGGACGCTTTGATGCTCGCAACCAAGTTGTTGAGAGCAAGGTCTGTTGATTTACCAGGCTAATAGGTATATTGATGCACACTTACAGGATGCCTCTTCAGAGCCCCCCCTCCTTATGTACTCATCAATTACCTTTTCAAGGCCTTTCAGCAGAAATGAGGTCAGACTAATTGGTCTGAGCGACATGCCACTGCATCTGTCCGTCCAGGTTTAGGTATATAGACTACCCTGATAATCTTCCAGCCATGTGGCATGTGATCCACGCTAGGCTGGGTCTGTAGAGTGCTATGAGGAATGGCATTAATATATACAGTTCATCTTGTAGTAGAGCCGGATACATGCCATCCTCCTCCTGGCGATTTGAAGGGCTTAAATGATTTTGACAAACCAGCCAGTCTCCCCTGTAGGGTCGTTTAACCGTCCGATTCTCCGGGAATTGGACAGTCATCAGATGTATACTTCCTGGAAAGTGGTTTTACGCAAGGATCTCCAGGGTTTCTCCCCTGGACTGTGTGAACGTGCCGTCTGGTCGCTTGATCGACCCCAGCTCCTGTCCACAATCCTTGGAGATGATCTTGTAGACTCTCGCAGAACCTTTTCCATCACTCAGTTTTGGCTTTGCGGATCGCTTTATTATAGTCGGTTAAGGCACTCCTATACTGGTCTCACTCACCAGATAGTTTGGCCCAGTTGAAGAGTTTCTGAACCGCTATCCTTTTCTTATCAAGACTGTTATTCCACCAAGTGCGTACTCCGGTTGTCTTTTTTCGCCTTGAGTAAACAGTTTTCCTGATATGCTGAACTTATGGCCTGTGTTACCGGATCTGCCATGTAGTCCAGTTGATCTTTATTTGTTATGGTCCTACCACAGGAATGGAGGTTTTCCTTCAGGGTCGTTTTATATCCACCCAGTCCGTATTCCTCACATTCCTGTAGTAAACGATAGGTCTTAGACCAGTAGCAATCTCAAAGCGAATATGACGGTGATTAGAACACGAGGGTTCCGACGTTACCCGCCAATCTTTGATCTTGCTGCTTAAATAGTGCTAATTGGCAAGTACCTCTTTCTACTTCTAGTAATAAAGGTAGGGTCAGCGCCTTTATTGTTAACCATTAGTCCCTCCCCAATTAAATAGCTAAACAGAGACTTACCTCGTTGGTTAACATCTGTGCTCGCCCAGGAAGTGTGATGCGCGTTGGAGTCACATCCTAGTACCAGGTGAACGTTCTTCCTCCTGCAATGGTCGATTAAGTTCCGCACCAGTTGGAGAGGAGGTGATAATCTTCTGCATCCCCACGAAAATAGACTAGACAGATGTAATTTCAACCTCTACTTCGTCTGGTAGGGTCAGGTGGATAGACACCATTTCCCTATCGCAGACATCTGTAAGAACAAAGTATTTTAGAGTTTTCCTGACAAGGATGCCTGCCCTCGGATTGGGTACCGATGTTCATGCTATTACCTTGCCAGATGTTCCTCCAAGTCCGGATACTCGACCTATGTTCGAGTTCCGTGGTTCTTGGATAATGGCGATATCAATTCCGTCACTTTGGAATGTGGCTCCAAGGACGTTTGTGGGGGCCTTGGCATGTTGCAGGTTAATCTGCAGCATGCTCAGTGATTGAGCCTTTATGCTGCAGATCTGCAACCTTCTGGTGGATCTCTGTCCCCACCAGGACCCCGTGGCGGCTTAGGTTGGCATTTGGAGCTTTTGTGTGCCCCAGGACCTTCCCCTTCTTGGGTTTCTTTTTGCGTTTTTTGGCAGCGTCTTGCCGGAAATAGTATTCCCTTTGGTAGAGTCGCTACCAATTGCAGGAGGGACACCCCTCCTGTCACCGTCGACGCATCACCGGCGGTGGGCGCTATTGTGGGATTAGTCCCCTGTGTCCCGCATGCTGTTCTCTGAGCCCTGGGCCTCAGTCGTAATTGCACCTGGCCGAAGCCAAAGTACGGTCCAGACGCCTCAGCGCCTCCAGCGATGCATCACCTATACCAAATGTCCAGGCTTATCCCTTGCCTGAATCCTTCTGATGTAGGACACCCCAATCACGAGTATCCAGGGTCCGGTTCATAGTATCCAGTATACGCACCACATCCTCCCTGGAGAGCCGCTCCCCTGGAACTTCGTCCGGTGCTACGCATATATGGGGTTCAAGAAGATTGCCCCCCTTGACAAACTTCACCTTGGCGCCTTCCCAAGGCTGGAGGTACTTTGCCGCACCTTCAAGCCAGTTCAGGCTTTCTTTGTCCACACAGGTGATTTGTAGCGATCCAGGTCTGTAGGTACAGTCCTGGAACCTCACCTTTGTGTTCCTGTCCCTAATGCGAGACACATCTACCAATATCGCCTTTTGAAGAGAGAACAATTGCTGCTTGGTGAAGACGACCGCGGGATGCTGCGAAGGTACTTTTCTAAATAAAAGACTGTCCGCAGATCTAGCTTTGAAAGATTCACCAGAATTGTGTATAACTTGTCGATATGGAGTATTTTGAAATGTTACTAGATAATTAGCTGCCTTTTGATATCACGTCTGACGTAATGGACACCCTTGGAGGAGACCTTAGGTAAGATGTTGTACCAGGGCATGGTTAGCAAATTTTTGCTGTCTTGGCACAAACGCTGTTGTTTCTCCGCTAAAAGTTCTTGTCAAGAAAATTCTGTCTGGCCCCTAATAAATTGAATATAGGCCTATAGTGAATCAAATTATGCATCTCACAATTGGTTGTGAATGTGTTTATTTAGAAAAAGTTTTAAATGAGATGAATTATTGGAACTTGTTTAGGATTTTAATGGAATGTTTAATCCACGATTGCATTTAACTTGAAAATATACAGCGTGCAAATTGAATTGTGTACTGTAATTAAAATGTCATTTTCTAGATCATTCCGAAAGAAAACAAATTACTTTGTGAGCACTCGGCCCTATTTTCCCCCTGAATACAATTATTTTTTATTCTACATTCCGTTAAAATTGTAAAGAAGTTTAGTAGTCAAACTTTGTTATTTTTGCATATATAATTTAGGCATAAGTTTGCATATAGTGTATCATCTCTATGTATATCATGTACATTTTTATTATTTTTAATTTATTTTATTTAGTAATATACATTTTAAATTTGAATGATTATCTCTCGTTCTGAAAAAGTGAAATATATTACCTTCGTACGTATGACTTAATTCTCAAACTGTAAGGAGTGAAGTTGATTTTTCTCAAAATGGCAAGAGAAACTTAACAAAGACATATGTTTTTTCATTTTGTAATCAGAATGTACGTGCGTGAAATTTGTTGTGAATACGTTTGTTTGGAATGGTATTTTTGCTATGGTTATCAAAACATAAGGGCTGAAGTTTATTAAACATACATGTTTTTATAAAGGTGGTAGTCAGAAATGTGATATTTGAATAATATTTTGGTTGCGCCCAATTATTTTGCAGGTTGGTACATTTTAGCATCAGAAGCTTTTTATTTGTTAGTCGTTCCTAGAATTTTAGAAAGACTTCAAGGCCTCCTCGGTTTTCATAATTTTTTACTTTCCTTCAGAAAGGCAAATGTATGGCTGCATTATCATTCTTCGTCATGGATTTATTTCTAGATATCAACTGTTGTTATCACAAGGAGATAAAGAGTTGAGTTATATCGTCGTCCATATCGCAGACAGGCGTATCTGACAAAAAATCAAATTCAAGTTAACGGATTCAAATCAACAAGGTATATCATATATTCAATCCCGCAAAGTGGCGTAGCTCTAAGTAGTTCGCTCATCGAGATATCAGAATAAAATTAAACGTCGTATCTCTCAGAAGTGGAAAACAATACACCGCAAGTAGGCGTAAATGAAAATACGCCATATGCGGTGTCAATTTTTAGCTACTCTCTCAATAGTGAATAATATATATTAGGTCCTTTTGATTTACAGAACACATACTACTATATGAAATTAATGCATGTAGTTCAAACAACGAAATAGAGATGTTACTAATAGTAATCTTAGATTGTTTTTTTTTTAGAAATCTTGTGAGAAGTTTATCTGAAGAACTGAAAGTATTCGAGTTCAATTTTGCTTATCTGGATAAATCGTTTCAAGTCTACAGCAAAAGGTGAGCTGGTGCGTGATAAATACAGGGTCCGGCACAAAGAACGGATTTTTATGAAATTGCTAGTACTCTTCGTCTATTCGGGTGAGAGTGCCGTTCGACTCGGGCGTTCCTAGCATTTTTACCAGTAGACATGCGGGAGCAGTGGACGGTTAAACACCGCGTTTTCGCGTACGACGAGCTGCTCCTTCTCGAAACACCATCCTTCGTTGGGTTAAGTCACCTCATTTTGTTCGTAGGTGATGAAGCTCACTGTCATCTTAATGGCATGGTTAACCAGCAGAATTGCTGTTATTCGGCTAATGAAAATCTGCGACAGTTACATGAAAGAAAGCTGCACACCCCAAAAATGACGGTTTGGTGCGCTGTATCGCAAACTTGCATCATCGGCACTTACTTCTTTGAAGACGGTAATCACAATGCAGTTACCGTGAACTTGGAGCGCTATGTCGGAATGATCACCAGAATTATGACGACGACGTGTTCCATTCCGACGTGAGTGGTTCCAGCGGGATGGGGCGACCGCCCACACAGCCAGAGCAACGATGAACGTTATTCGCCCTCTCTTCCGTGGTCGCCTTATTTCCAGGTTCGGTGATGTTCGTTGGCCTCTTCGGTCCCCAAATTTCTCCATCTGCGATTTTTTTCCTATGGGGACACCTCAAGGCTCGTGTATAGGAGGACAAGCCACATACTTTGGACGAGTTGAAGGAGATAATTCGCGTGGAAGTCGCCCAACTTAAGAGAACGATATTATAGAGAGTCTACGCGAACTTTCAAGAACGCCTCCAGCAGTGCACCGTCAAAACGGTCACCACATGACTGATGTGATTTTACACACTTAATTGTGACAAACGCTATTTCATTGTGAATCCGAATCAGTCAAATAAAATTGTTTTTGAGTAAAAATTTCCGATTCTGTGATTTTTTAAAAACCGTCTGACCTTTGTGCCGGACCCTGCATTTATTATTTGAATTCAATGAATTAATCGAAAAGGAATGTTCCTAAAATTTAAAAAAAGAGCGGTCTCCTCTGAATAGCGAACTTCGAAAAATAACAAATATAATGATTTGACCTCACTTTGACAGGCGATAGGCCAGCCATTACTCTACCAGAACATCAACGTTTTTATTATTCACTACCTCATGAGCACACGTCATAAATGTTTTTGTTTGAAGTCATCTTCTTACTTTTGTTCTGTATTATTTGTATCACATGTACCATTTACAACTGAGAATAAAGTGTGTTTTTTACTTAATATGATTTTATTCCATATGTAGTCAAAGTTTGCGTCCATACTGAATGCGCGGTGCCTGGGGCCTAAGTCAGGCTCTTGTGCTGGTTCGACGTATTATCAGAAGTCCCAAACTATAGACGACGATTTGGTATTTTTACTAGACCAGATCCTGAGATGGGAGGTGTTGAACATTCGAGATGGTGTGCACGTAATAAATAAAAACAGAGAACCAACTGTTGAATTTTTTCCGTTGTATGAAGAACTGAGAGTATACACTTCCAAATTTTTTGAGTACACTCGAATGCCCTTTTGACTACATCCTCAGTAAAACATCTGTGCTGCGGATGTTTACTTCGTCGAATAGGTGGTTTAGATTAAATTGCACTCATAAAAATTCAGTATTCGCCATTACAATACAATAAAACTCATGCATACGCCGAGCGACAACACCGACCTGGTTTGTTACCGCCGCCACCGCGCGTTAGGTCGCTTGTTTATTAGGTTCGTAGTGTGGCCAGAAAGGGCGGAACAGGAACTACGCGCGCTGTCTTGCTAGGTGCCACCGCCTTAGGCTTCCGCCGCAGTCACTACACTATGGACGCAAAGGCGCGTTTCATAATGTTTGATATTTCGCGCCCGTCGTCGCTACCGCGGTAGGCTCGCAATATGGATGCACACAAAGGCGTATCTTCAAATCGCAGACTATTGTAACTGTCAAGGTTACCGCAGAGGCGTATCTGAAAAAAAATCAAAAATATTTTTAGCTGAGAATATGATCTTCATTTTCTCTACATACTTCTTAGACACACTTTTTATCTATATTATGGGAAGAAATCATGATCATATTGACTAAAGTAAGAAAGATATAAGGACTCAAATAATTGTTGATTTGTTTCTACTGAAAATTTGTATAAAATCAGTTACGCCTGTTTGCAGTATGGACGAGGATATGTTGATTTGAAATTATAAGACATTTCAGGCTCATAAAACAAATAAAAATCAAAAGCATGATCAATTTGATGCAAATAGATATTTGTAACAACCAAAAATAAGTTGCAAGATCAAACATTACAGATATGATAATATTACTATATACTTGTTACATTCTTTTACACAGGATATTGATTCTCATAGCATTTATATGAGAACTTACCTTTCACATGGGTATGCCTATGGACGAAACATTGCATAGTGCACGATCATTGCTGATTTCAGAGAGGCTGTTTCAAAACAGCTACAAGTTAAGGAATGATTAATTAGGATCTGCTGATTGAAATTGAAGTTTTTGATATGCATATACATAAATCGAAGTGTACTTTTATATTCAATAAATCATTAGTGGACTGCTTAGAGTGTCATGAAAAGCTACAAGTACGTATAATATCTAAATGCTTTGAAATTGAGTTTAAAATTAACATATTTGACACAAAAAGTGATGTTCTGCCCTACCTGATAATATTTTTATATTTGTGAGAACCTTAGCCTACAAATCTGAGACTATGATTATTCTAAAAATTATGTTTTGATCCCACACCAAAGTTTAAAATTTTTAACTTTTCAGGAATTGATACATCTTTGTTGCAGATAACCTGATGTTACATTCAAAACTCGGTAAGATTTCATTTATCGCGGAAACCAAATCACGTTGAATCTTATGAGAATTTGCTTTTTATGGCCGATATGCGTTGCACTGCAATATGTTAAAAGTAGTATATATAACACCTGTAGAGTCATAATCATAAGAGCCTAAAGTCATGAATTTCAAGCTGAACTTATCGTCGTCCATACCTCAAACAGGCGTATCTGACAAAAATCAAATTCAAGTTAACGGATTCAAATCAATAAGGAATAGCATATCTTCAATCCTGCAAAGTGGCGTAAGTTCACGTAGTTCGCTCACAGAGACATCAGAAATCATGATCATATTGTCCAAAGTAGAGAAAGATATATGGAAACAAATAACTGTCGATATTCATTTTGTTTCTACTGATAATTTGTATAAAATCAGTTACGCCTGTTTGCGGTATAGACGACGTTATGATTGATGAATTTATACTGTGTTTCTGATAATACGCCATACCTCTTCCAGGGTGTGATAGGGGACCTAATATGCAACATCATTCGACATATTTATGCTCAAAAATCAGTAGTTTTCAAAATTGGTCACTTGTGATTTCTTAACATTCTCATGAAATTGGGATAAAGAATACTCAAATTACGCAAGAATTCAATTGATTTTCCTAGTTTATAATTAAATTAAGCTAATAGATCCACAAACGGTGCAAAATACTACACACAATGAAATTACAGTTATTCCAAAAAATAAAATTGTTTTAGATTCCAGTTTCCTTTTGAACAAAACTATCTGGCTCCAGCTTTCCAAAAGGTATAAAACATCAGTGCGCAACAGCAAAAATCTGTAACAATAAAAAACATATGTAACAAAGAAACTAAAAAGACTCTTGAGACACATTTTTTTGGGTTTCTATAAAAAAAAATATTTTTTACATAAAATAGCCTCGAGTTCTTCTGTCGATTTAAGTTTTTTTTTACTTGTTTCAAAGATCATACCAAGACATTTAAATCACTGAAAATTGAGTAAAATGTAAGAAGTCATCACTTTAGAAAAAAATATATCTTTAACTAGTTTGTAAATAATAATATAGGCTAATTTCTTAAGTAATAATTTTAATAATAATAATAAATTTTCATGCCAGCAATTATATAAACTATGTAAGTATTCACAAAGATTGAATTTTATTTAGAAAATTAAACTGATAAAGTAATAAATATAGAGCTAACAATAAATAGGTACCCTCGATAAAGCTTAACAGGTTATGTCTCCTTTACAAGTAACATCTAGAACATAAGGCTCTCTAAATACTAAAAATTATTTTGTTGTTCTCTTTATAAACATTATGTATTTATATTATTATACTAACCTTAATCATTTATTTAAAAACAATTAAATTTCATCCCATATCTGTAGTTTAAAGTATGGGAAAAATCAATTAAATCCATCAAAGTGGCCGATCCCAGGCAAAAACCTATATTAGAACAAAATTAAATACACTAACCATCTGGATTAAGACGAAAATGCATTAAAATATCCTCGCTAACTAAATAAAAAACACAAAATTCCATTCAAGGTCTGTAGTTGTAAGTGTGGGAAGTATCAATTAATTCCATACAAATGGTCGATCCTAGACAAAAACTTGTATTAGAGCGAAATCAAATGCACTAACACCAACTGGATTAAAATAAAAATATATTAGAATATCTTCACTAACTATACTATAGCGAAAAAGTTGTCCGAAAAATGAGGCAAAATGCAGGTTTTGTCACGATAATTACACATACTTGAAATTCTTCAAATCCGTAGGATTCATGCTTTTAAATAACCACAACAAAATTGGAGTAGCTTGGTCAAGTAGTTTTCGAGGGTTTCTAATTGTTTATCCCAAAACACCTGTTTTCCGGCCATCGCTACTAATTTATTGAGCAATATACAGGGTTCATTCAAAGGGCATTTTATAGCAAAATACTCGGGTTTACCTTGCTGATATGAATAATAAACTAAACAGAAAGATAACTGTTATTTTTATTACGAAAAAGAAAGGGTTACGTTTTCTTTTTCTAAACAAATTCAATCATTTCGTATTTGAGAGTAATTGAACAGAGGCGCTACTATATTCGAAAAACAAAACGCTACTATACACATTTTGAAACAAATGATGTGCCTATCCCCTTTTGTCACGAAGAAAAAATCTTTTTCAAGAATACTTCATACTCTTATGTATACTTATTTCGAGCTGAAATTTTTACACGATCAGAGATGAGCCTTAAAGTTCAGAAAAAATATTTCATACTGAAATGCACTGAACTGTTTATAAAGTTAGCAAGTAAACTGAAGACAACATTATGTTTCAAACTATCTTAGCCTAGTTAGTATGTAGGATGCGCGAATTAGCTACATTTTTAGCGACTGCATGACTTTGTCAGATAAGTAGGTCAGGAAATCCAGTCTCTTTACGAAGAAATATAATTCTCTGGACTTTTTTTCCAAAAATTATTAATATAGTACACGTTTGTTTTCGAAATCTAGTACGGTTAAAATGACTGCGAGTTAAACATGTTGGAAAATAAACTCTAGAAACCGAAAAACAGTATACAAAAATTCACCAGTTGTAGCGAACTAACCATCTGAAAAATTAGGGAAAATGCTCAGTATTAGTCCCTAATATATTGTTTAAAGTTTTAGTATTGTATCTTATATACTTTTCGATATTATTTTAATTGTTTATAACAAATTTGATGTGCCGCAAACGCTCGCTTGACATTTGTCAGTGTCAAATATAGTAAAGATCCAATATACCAAGAGGCGTCGTAGTGTATAGGGAAGGAGTAACTGCTGCAGATCCGCAGGATGGAGGTTCGAATGCACAAAGCTGACTTTTTTTCTATTATTTTTCTTTTAAATTCGGTGAAATAAATGCTTTTTCACATTACTTTGATAAAATTTCAGAAACACTGTGACGGATCATAGCAGACAGTTTTTGAAAACATATGTCTTAGATGTGCAAATTATTAACCAACAATAATGATATACATCCGAAAATTTTATTGCGATAATATGCTCAACCAAGTGTTCGTACGCGAACAAATTAGGTACCTCTTGGAGCCACAGGGGATGCTTATAAAATTAAGTGAGCTAACCCACAGATGTGATATTTATCAAGTTACTGTTGAGCGTAGATGCTCATTTCATCAACAGCGTAGACATGTTTTTGCATAATAGTATGAACAATGTAATTTCAATAATGTTTTGTTAGGCTTCAACAGTCAGAATGGAATACTTTCAATAAAACTATTAGGATCTTTTTTTTAATACGATATCATGCTTATACTAGTGTCTCAATATGTATGTGTTAGTAGTTATTTTAACAAAAGAAAGGGTAGTATCAGTGTACAATAGTGTCGAGGTTACTCTATATACTCATTGCGTAACAAACAATACATTACTTTTACAAGAAGAAGGAACCTGTGGGAAATTGTATTTGCCCTTACGTGGCGGCTAAATCAACGATTATTCCCGTTTACTAAAGAACTTGCACTTAAAATGCCTTTTAACGATTATTTGTGGATACGAAGTCATAAGTATGGAACAGACGACATTGCTACCGACGTGCAAGCTGCGTACCTAATATTATTTAGAAGCTCAAAATCAAAAGGGAAACAAAGGTACTTGGTCCATGTGCGAGCCATCCCCTTAAAGCGCCTGATGAATGGAACCAAATCGTCATGCTCATGTATTCATCATATGTGGTTTCATTCATTGGTCACTTTAGATGGCTCAGATAGACAACTATGACGACGAGGGTAACGTATTTGGACAATAAGGCACGATTTTTTTATGCTGGGTCACAAATTCAACCAATGAGGAGTCTTTGAAATAATGGATTTAATGAACGACCCGTAATGCCCATATGAAATTAAGGAATACGCCATATATCACTTGGTTTACCTACAGAAACTTTTATACTCGAAGCATGGACACAAGTCTGATACAATATCTAGATTGATAGGACAGGAATTAAATGGGATTTTAATGAAAATTACAGTGTCTCATTGTTACTATACAAAATTCTGCTTAATAAATTCTTTGAAGACATGAATAAAATTACAGAATGCTTATTCTTTAAGTTTGAAGGTTACATTGTCTATGGCGTGCGAAAAGCTGTTTGATCATAATAAAACTAAACATAATGTGAAAAAGCAATTATTTCACCAAACGAAAAAAAAAAATAATAGAAAAAAGGAGCTCTGAGGATTCGAACCTCCGTCCTGCGGATCTGCAGTCCTTACTCTTTCCCACTAGACTACGACGCCTCTTGGTTTAATGGACCTTTTATACCACTATACTTGACACTGAAAAATTTCAAGCGAACGTTGGCGGCACATCAATATCTGTTTTAAACAATTAGAATAATTTCGAAAAATATACAAGTTACAATGTATTAGGGACTATAGTAAGTGACATATAAATCCGAACACCCAGTTTAAATGGTTTTATTTTAATAAAATTTTGTATAAGTACTTAATGAAGCATAATAAGTAAATTATAAAAATTTCAAAATGATTGCACTGCTTTAAAGCCCTTTGACCTTTAATAATGTGTGGATGCACCCGGATGTGCTACGCCTTCTCCAACGCGCCTAGGCATGCTTCTGATCAGGTGGTCAATGTCCTCCTGTGGTATCTCATTCCAGGCAACCACCAACTCCTCTCGAAGTGCTTCTAGAGTCTGAGGAGGACGTTGCAAATTGAGCAATCTCCTACCCATCATATCCCACACGTGCTCAATTGGGCATAAGTCGGGAGATCTTGGTGGCCATGGTAACAATGTGACATCATTATATTGAAAGAAGTCTATTGTGACTCTTGCAACATGTGGTCGGGCATTATCTTGTTGGAAAGTTGGATCTGCTAGGGTGTCAAGATAGGGTAAAAGATGGGGTTCTAGAACTTCGTGGATATAACGCTGCGCGTTCATGTTACCTCTGACGAAGATTAAAGGTGACCTGGAACCATAAGCTATAGCACCCCAAACCATAACTCCAACAGTGTGATGAACATGTCTTTCAACAAAAAACTGTGGATTCCTCTTTTCACTACGTCGCCTTCTAACCCTGGCACGACCATCGTGCAAGCCTAAACAAAATCGAGACTCGTCACTAAAGACAATACTGTTCCATTCCTGATCCCAGAGTGACCGTTGTCTGCACCACTCAAGGCGATTACGTCGGTGTTCTCGAGTTAAATGGAGGACCCAGTGTGGCCGGTATGAAAACAAACCAAAACTTCTCATTCGTCGGTAAACACTTCGCATGCCAATAGGTGTTCCGTGTTCTGCAAACCATTCATTTGCAATGGACCTGGTAGTGGAGAAACGGTCCCTTAAGGCCAATAATCTTAGGCGGCGATCTTCACGGTCTGTTGTTCTACGGCGGCTTCCAGTGCCCCTTGCTCTTTGCGTACGGCTTTCTCGAAGCCATGCCTGACAACACCTAACCACAGTGTCTACACTTCTTTGCACTCTAACTGCAATTGCCCGAAAAGAAAGTCCAGCTTCCCGAAGTCCCACTATACGGCCCCTATCAAACTCACTAAGTTGACGAAATCGTACAGGTCTCCGTACTCTAGGCATCGTAACCGATCGTAAAGGATGTCAAGAACCAAAATCGGCCAACGTTGATTCTTTACTGCGGCTGAAATATTCATTTTTAGAGCGTTAGTGAATTAAAAAAAAGCAGTATAAAAACCGGAATGTCCAACTGATAAGGCTGAAAATTTTTTCACTTGTTATTTACAGTATGATAAATACATTCACCAACTTTTATTAAAATAAAACCATTTAAACTGGGTGTTCGGATTTATATGTCACTTAGTATAATACCAAGCATTTTTCCTAATTTTTCACCTGTTTGTTTTTAATACATTTACTTTCAGTTTTACTGTTATTTTTCAATTTTACATAATCATTCAAAATTATGTTTGAAAAAATAGACAAAAGCTTAAATAAAATATCTGCATAATTGCCGCCACAGATGCAAGTTAAAGAAAATTCACTGTATATAAAGTCAGACTGAATGCTGAGCAAGGTTAACTGACACAAAATAAATTTTTGATTATTGCTTTTCAAGAAGAAAATTTCGAATCATTTTACATTAATAATAGATTCAAAAATGGCATACATATGATAGAATATGACTGGTACATAACTGGTTGGAATTGACAGTCCTCCTCTTTGCAAATGATCAAAATAAACATTTGTGTTAATGAACCTTTTTCTTTAACTATTAGCGATTTGCATATCTCGCAGTTTATGTTTTTAGAGATAGCGGGTGAAGCATATCCAGATATATAAGTCTTAGTACTATCCTCTATGTCACAATTGGCTAAGTAATTTGTCTCAAATACTTCAATGAACATATCCAAAACTTCAGGATTTTGTTTGGTATCCAAGAAATCAAAATTTTCTTGAGTTTCTAAGCACTTTTGGAACCTTGTTTTAATTTCTGCTAAAGAAAATGACGATTTCTTTTCATTGAAAATATGCTTCAGCCGTATTTTCTTTTCAGCATTTAAAATTTCATCATATGACACATTGTAATTGCAGCCACATAAAAGTCTATAATTGCCAAATCGTTTTTCTAAATTATCAGTGGTGAATTTTCCAGGCAATACATACTCAATGTCAAATTGATTAAATGGATATTCAATTATATTAAGTAGAGTCAGCGTGCTTTGATATAGAGCTGTATACGTTTCTGGTGTCAGGTGTCCATTATTATTCTCTAGATTATGCCATTTTTCTAACCATATCAGGAATTTTTTTAAAAATTGTACTCTATAATCATATTTATTGGTAATAGGCTTACAAAATTCGTTTCGCTTCAATTCTCCTTTTATTACACTTGTATTACTGACAATATCCCACCAATTCCTGATTATTTCCAAAAAACTTTAATTCTTTCATAGCAGCTATTGTTGAGTGATGGAATAAATTATCTACAAAATTTACATTTTGCCTTTCAAATGAATTTGGATGCAATGTTTTATAATTTAATTGTATGCTTCTTTTTCCAATTGATATACAGCACGAATTTTTTAAAATTTAGCATACTGAATAATATCATTATTGTCAAAATTAGGATATACAAAAGTTTTGTCTAGGTTTTTTAAATTAATCCAATTATTTCTGATACTCTTGAAAATATGCACAACATCATAAGTTAAATATATGCTCTTATCAGGATTATGTGGATTTGGAATAGAATAATTTTCTGATGAATCCTTTGCTAATTTCCTGAACATTGCTCTATTAATTCGGTGATTATCAGTAACAACACAAATAACTTCAAATCCACATTTTTGAACTAAATTTATCACATGTTCAACCAAAGGTGTCATTTCATCACCTGTTAGATTTGAAACTGGTAGTAATTTGATAATTTCTGTTATGTTTCCAAATGCTGAAGATAGCATGAAGGCTAAAACAGTTTTAGCCATGTCATTTTTATTTGAGGCATACCCACAATGTTTTGTGAGCGATAGTCCAGCCTAGATGTTATATAAATTTCATCGATCATCAAAATTACAATTTTTTCTCTTGGAGCTAATTTAATTGCTATATTCGAAAGGTAGTTTTCATTATTCCTATCATTTTTTGGAGATATATCCATACTTGAGGAGATATGTTGTAAGTATCCCTTACTTGGCAAAATAAAAAATCTTTTAATTAAATTATATGTTGATGATGAGTGGTTATAAAACGTAAAAGCCATTATTATTGAAAGTGATGCATATCTGTTTTTCCTGTTTTGAATTTGTTTCAGCTGATCAGCAATAATCTCTAGATTTTTTGTATATGGAAACATAACTGAGTCATTATTAATTATGGAAATCGCTGTGTCAAGTTGTTCCAATGCATTCAGAGTTTTTGTGTTGGTTCTCAGAAAAATAGAAAAAATACCTATTTAGCAGGTTTTCTAATTGGGACCATCTGGTAATTTTGAGATCATATGGCAAAACCCACTTCAAGTCACTAAAAGAAAGCTTACATCCTTTATGAACAACCTGAACTTCCATCTGACCATCAACTATAATCTGTGTATTCAAAGTTAAGATATCATTTTCAAAATCCAATTTATAAAAATATATCTTTCCATCAGATAATTTATTATTCCATTTCTGTGAGGCTTTCATTTTTGAAAATGAAGAATGTAATTCTTGAAAGTCTTTGATCTTATCCATATCATCGAAATTCTGGATAGCTTTTTCATGTTTCTCAATTAATTTTTGTTTTCTTTGCATTGGGTCAGTTCTTTTGGGTGCTTCAGTTTTTGAAAGATATGATGGCAAGTTTGGGAAAATGGAGGGAACAGCATTTTCTTTCAATTCTGGATATTTCAAAGGTATATTATTTTGGACTGTTCCATCCGCCAAAACTATATTCTCTGTGTCCTGATGATATCCGATTCTCTAAAATGACGACTGCACACAGCTGTATATTTTGAAGGTGTCTAATTTTTTCTGGGAATTGCCATAAGCCATTTGTTTTTCAGACTTTCGGTACTTGGGAAGCGAAAAGTTGAAACATAGCTTTCTGTTTTCAAAGCAGAATTATAGTTTGCATTGCATAAAGGAACACAGCAACAACGAGGCATATTGTCTGCGTCAAATACTTGATAAATGAAAAAAGAAATATACAACCTGAATTTGCACGTTTTCAATAGTTGAAATCCTTAGCGTCCTGAGTTGCAAACAGCCACAGTCACACTTCTTAGTTTATTTTTAAAGCACAGAAGCACTACAACTGGAGTCTATTTCTCATATATTATAGTCACCGATCACTTTGAACACATACACACACTTTGAAGCTTAGAAAACAAGCTTATCTCTTAATTACAGCCTCTGGGATTCCCAAATCACAAATTGAAAAGGTTATGTTTCCTCAGCGTTTTGAGCACGCGTTGCGTCGATGCAGCAAGCAGCGGCGGGAGTAACACTACCACCTACGTTGCCAGATTTCTTTGTTCACGGCTCGTAGTTGACGTCGGCTGTGGCTGTGCTTATACCCTGCTTTGAGTGTCACCTGATGATTGCGTCGAACACTAATGTCTATAGTTGATACTAATTTGATTTAAATTTAAAATAGTACTCAGGGAATTAACAGAAGAAATTAACAGAACAGAGCGAGAGTGCCCGTCGAGAGAGATACCGATACGGCCACGCTGTCGGAGCCTGCTGGAGTCATAGATTATGCAATTGAAGGGAGAGACCAAAATCGTCAAACACCCTAGAAGCTCTGTGCAGGGACCTGAAACGGGAGCATTCGGACCTGTTGAAGGAATGCGCAACCCCAAGAACTCAACTAAGGGAACGAGACAAAACTACATATATACTTGGAAGCTTACCAACGAAATTCAAAACTCGTTGTCGCACTATTTCGTAATGACAAGTGACATGTATAAGAATAACTTGAAATATGACAGATTGGCCGTAGTTTTTTATACTTAGATCGGGGTAAGACGAATACTGGGATCAGGTCTCGACACTCGGCATATCCTGCAGTTCTAATATAGCTTCTAGATGGGCGGGCTTTTTGGACTTTCTTCTGCTTCTCACTAACACACATGCCTACATTAAGTACTTCTTTCTCTGATTCTTTGTCTCTGTTCACTACCATATTATTTTTTTTTACATCTCGTATTGTTAAGGGGGTTAGATGGTAGAATAGATGTATCATCTAAATCTCGCCTCCTGTAAGAATATTACAAATAAAAGACGTTAATTATTATTATTATTATTATTATATTTATTCTACTAAACTGATTCTTTCACTCGGTTCTTGTTTATTTTTCAGGTCATATATCTGTGCCTCCTTATTCACCACTGGAATATCATCCCACTTCACATACCTGTGTGCTTATGAAATGTATAGTATGTGGGATTAACAGGCACTGTACCGTTGCTTTTAACTTTGGGATTTATTTTCAACTTCAACGGATCACCAAGTTTGTAGTAAACAATATTGTCCAAATCAGTATAATTACGTTCCACAATTATCTCAACTGGTTACACATCATCTGGTACTACTTTCAGGAGCACATTATTGTTTGCATTTCCAAAACCTTTCAATTCTGTAATATTTTTTTATTCCGTCTTCAAATAATCGCACTACTAGCTTTTATTGTGCAATCACTACTTCCTGTGTCTATCAGTCTTGTATAGTCTATATTGCCCCAACTTCACTGCTCTCATGTACTTGGATACGCTTTCAGTGCTGTCCCGCAGAGATATTATGTAAAAAACCTAAAAACGTCATCTTGCAGACTAGGTAGTTTTTACTGTGCAAATAGTTCATTCCCTGCTCGCTATGATCGCTGTGAGCGACCATGGAGGAATGATTCAACGACACGACACGCTCAAGCATTCCTTGTTGGTTGCAGAAAGCTGAGTGTATGTATATGTTTTGTGAAGCCGAATAGTCTGTAGTGTTTATCTCTGAGAAGATGAGAAAGAAAAAAAGTTGGTTGAGTAACAAGATCGGATCTGAATGATTATGTGTACTGGTCTGCATGTGTATAAAATTAGTGATATTTGCTATGTGATAGAATTATTACTGAATATGCTGCCAGCGAAGTATATCTGTTAGCTGTGTCCGACGGGTTATTTATATGTTGTCCTTTTGAAGACAGGTTATGTTCACAATTATAAATTACGATTTTTCCCACTTTCTTGTGTTTTCAAAAACTTTGAGGAGCACTACGGGAAATTGCAACCACGCCTGCATTGTGTGCAATTAAGCCGCATCACAGAAAAGTAGGAATGGCGCTGATTTGTATTTTCTATTGACCTCGCAAAATAAACCTCTATATAACTTAAATGACGAGAAATAAAAAATAATCTAATAACCTTTTCACTTTCATAAATATTACTGTCGGTAGCATATTTTCTCACCTGTTCCTCCACCTACCAGGGATTTTCTTTTCTTATTTCTCTCATTTTTGAAATTCGGCAAATTTGCATATATAATTTCCAGAATAAGAAAAAGTGGATGCGCAACGAATTTCTAGCTTTCATCAACACTATATTATTAGCACACAAATCCTCACTATGCACCTATGCGCTGCCGTTTCCTTCTATCTATAGTATACCACTTACTGCTTAGATCTCCAATAATGCCATCTTTGAAGCAGATTTTACATCACATCAGAGCCAAACATTGATAAGTGAAGCATCAGGACGTTTAGGCAACACGTAGAACTTCAAAACGAGTCCACAAGTGTCCATCAGCTAGTGCTAAGTTAGCATCTTGTAGAAAAACCTACATGTCACAAAAAAACAATGTACTGTCAAAAAGACACCGACATAATGTCACTTTTCAAGATACGTAATACCCATGCCGTGCCTGTTTATCCTCATGACATTATTTGAGGGTCTAGGCTTTTTGCAACTTTTGTTCACCACATCTCTAACATTTTATTTTGCGTTTTTCTTCTGGATAATCCCTTGAGATATGCCCATAATTATTGCAATTAAAGCATTTAAATTCGCCATTTTAATTTTTTAGTAGTGGTCTTGTGTCTGTGGGTTGCTCAAGGGTTTTATAATCGAAATGTCTCTTTGTTGCACTAGCTTGAGGTGGCAGTATTCCAGTATTTTTTTATTATTACTTTCTCCATAAATTCGTTCTTTTTTGCTGTTCCTATTCATTGTTGTCATAATATCCTGATATAAGTCAACATGGGACTTTGAGATATTATGTCCTTTAATTTTTCACAGTAAAATCCTATAGCTACTTCTTCTTTTACCTCATCAAAGCTTTAGTCCAGTGCCTTAAAGTTTTTGGTTATCTGGCAGTTTTGCATGGCTTTCCATTGTTTAGTTTTAATCTTTCTATATAAGAATGTTTTCTGAAAGGCATTCTTGAATGTTTGCCAATCGCACACTTCCATTCTTGATGCCAACCAATATTTTGCAGCTTCGCCATCTGATATGTAAAGGCTTCTCAGTGTTGCCAGAGGTCTGCTTAAAAAGTCAGTATGTTAGACCTCTAAATATCTTTAGATATGAGAAAAAATCGGTAGTTTTTCTATTAATATGATTTTTAATGCTAATATGTGTATATTTGTTACTTGAAATATGAGTAAAACGCCGTAAAATATTAGAAACTTATTTACTATGAAACAAAATAGGTAAATAAATGAACACAAATTTTGAGAACGTTTTCAATATAAAATAATATGTATACCCCACTCTAATTTTAATATAATAAGCAAATATTTGATTAGCTAAGAAGAAAATAAACTATTTAAATAATAATACTAAACATAATATCGACATGAACAAAAAATAATGCTTGTCTTACATTAAAATAACTACCTACGCATATATGCCGGCGGCAAGCTATAATATATAGTTTTGTTAATGGTATATTTAATTATCACACAGTAATTTGCTGATAATTGCAGTTAGGTGATTTTTTCAATGCTGAAATCATAGCAATTATTGTGTCTAATATATCGTCTAGTGTGGAAAAGTCAGATATAGTTTCAGTGTTTAATTTATTTATTTTTGTTAAATTGATATCAGAAAAGACCCTTTCTACATTTGCTGATGAATGTGAAAGGCTCAATAATAAAAAACAAAATTTACTAGTATTTTAAAAGCAGGTCATTCCCTAATTTCATATTTTTAACTTCTTGCTAAAAGCTAAAAAATTGCAACTGATCCTGAGAAAAAATTTTTGCGAAATTGTTTTCTGCATATTGGCACCTAAATAAATGTCCTCGATTTGCAAATTATTCGCTGGATTTTTTGAATCAACATTTTCAAGTGCAGTATTTAGCAAACAATTGCGTTATATAAAATATTCAAAAATTGTTTTTATTATGTTGCTAATGTTTTTATAAAACAAGTGAATTTTTGGATCTTCAGATTGCATCTGCCTATTTAGAGTATTAAAAGAAGGTAGAACAATAATTTTAAAAATAGTTATGTTACAGGGTCACTCAATTTTTAAAAAAGCTTCCGTTATAAGTAAATCATTCTTAGTGACAGCATCTGCAAAATAAAGTTGTAATGGTCCATACTGGTCCAAAATTCGAGAAGCAGCTGAATGGACTAACAGCCAGCGAGTCTGAGATTGATTTTACAAAAAAATCGACAATATGTCTATGGATAGTTGTTGCATCAGCTGTTGAGAGTTTAATTGAAGCTAAAAAAGCATCACTAATTGTGTAATTTTATTAAGAGTCCTTTTTATTACTAAACAAATGTGCTTCTCAGGACTTATATCAGTAGATTCGTCGACTATGAAAGAAAACTTGTTATGATGGAGAAATGTTTGTACAGTTTCAAAACTACGCCGACCAAGTACATTTTTATTATCTTTTGTCCTTCCACATTCTAGATGCTTTGCCATGTCTGAGTCGGTACAAACACTGGCAATTAGTTTAGGTAAATGATCCATGATGGTAAATGGTAGGTAGTGTTCTGCTAGGAAAGCACTCAATCGGATTTCGCCTAAAATAAATATTTTCAACTTTTTAATATTAGAGACTTGAGATGAATGCAACCATAAATAATACATTAGATATACTTTACCTTTTTTCACGCCAAGATCTAATGTAGTTTTTGAATCTTCTCCTGTTCCAATAAATGTTGTGATCGATGGTTGTTTTGTATGTTTAATTAGGGCATCTTTACCATTGGCTATATTAATGTCTCCCTTTTAAACTATGTGTGAGCCACCCGTTAAATTCAGCAATATTTTCCCATTCTTTCTTATATTTTCGTTCATATACTGAGCGACAAAAAAAGTTAAACACCTACGCATGTTTATCCGATTTTAAAATTTTTGGCACATATGTTCAGTGTCCCTTACTAGTAAAATCTTAAAAGTTTTCAGCTTGATTCGTCCACTGACTGCAGAAGCTGGTTCAATAATGTATTGAGGATCCACGATTTCTTATACGCTCATTGACTCGCCTGGGCATGGCGCTGATAAGGTGGCCGACATACTTTGGAGTATCTCATTCCAGGCTATTGCAAGTTCGTGAGTAACAGCTGCTACAGTTTGCGGAGGGTGTTGCAAATTCAAGAGCCTGCGACCTATCATGCCCCAGATATGTTCAAATGGAGATATGTCAGACGAGCGTGGTGGCCAAGGTAAACGGTTAATGCGATGTTGATCCTTGAAGGCTAACTATGCTCTGGCGACATGCGTTCTGGCATTGTCTTGCTGAAAAATCGGGTTTTTTTATGGTGTTTAGATATGGAATAAGATGAGGCTCCACTACTTCCTAAATATAGCGTCGGGCTGTCGTATTGCCTCTGATGAAAATTAGTGGTGATCTGCTGCCATAAGCAATAGCAACCCATACCATAACTCCCACGGTTTGGTGAACGTGACGCCCTCTGTCAAATTGTGGGTCACGTTTCACCACGTCGCCTTCTCACTCTTGCCCGACCATCGTGCATCCCCAGACAGAAGCGGGATTCGTCACTAAAGACCACCTGATTCCATTCCCGGTCCCATAGAATTCTTTCTCTACACCAGAGCAAACGGTTACGCCGATGTTCAGCTGTGAGAGGTAGCACCCAATGTGGGCGATAAGAAAAAAGGCCGATCTGTCGTATTCGGCGATATATCGTACGCATACCAACCATCCTTCCATGCTCTTCAACCCACTGATTAGCGATGACCAAGTACTACGGAGAGCCAGAGGTCTTATCCTGCGGTCTTGTCGCTCTGTGGTCCCTCGGGACGTCCAGAACCCCTCGCTCGCTGGCCTCGGCCTTCCCGAGTCCACGCTCGTTCACAATGCAGTATACTGCGTAAGGATCTGTTGGTCCTCCGAGAAACTTCTCTTATCGATAGACCGGCTTCACGCAACCCGACAATTCGACCCTTCTCAAAGTCAATTAGCTGGGACACCCGGCGAATTCTACGCACTCTTGGCATTTTGACTAATCAGCAAACAATACACGCAACCACCACAAAAACTTGACCGGTGTGAAGCTAGCAGCCACTTTCTAGCAGCCAATTCTTCCGGGGGGCATTTGCGTGAAGTTAGCAGCCAATTTTCAGCAGCAATTGACTTTAATGATTGCATCGTATTTCTAGCTAAGTTTAGCAACAGACCGCCTCAAAAAGTGTAGTTTCACCCTTAGTGCAAAGATATTCAGAAAGAGGTATGCAGTTTTTCAAAAAAGCTAACATCATTGATGAATAGTAAAAATAAATAAACCCATCATTTATATGTAGGCGTAAAAAAGTGTTCCTTCTATTAGCAGCTATAAGCACACACAGATCCCATCTTCTTCGAAGCCGTCGAAGGTGGTGTATTTTTTAATTCACCGGTTGAGCAACCGGTGCTACCGGTGGACCAGACATCCCTCCTTTTAATTCAACCGGTTGCTGCCGTCACCATACAAAGCTGTCAACAGTTAAAGAATTCACCTAGGGGTTAATTTCACCACTTGAACGTCAAATATGCGGTTTTTTGTGTTTCTCACCTAGCCAGAAACAAAGTTACAGGCTAAAAATGAAGCAAGAGTGTTTGTTTCGGCATCACTGAGGCTTCTGGCCAAGAACGCAATGTTGATGACAATCCCCATTGAACGTATATAAAGACTTGCTTAGATCTGGCATAACGTTAAAGTTGCTAGTTGTTGATGGCGAAATGTACTCCACTACTAGACTCTACAGGACTATCCGTAGCGAAATTTTTGCCGACGTCGTTGAACAACACTTGCAAATTAAAATTGGAAACTTGACCCTTGACACCCTTGACGTTCGAAATGGCTCCGTCGTTATCCCAGACTAACATAAGTTTTGGTAGCTGACCTTGTTATTCTTGTCACCAGGATTGCAGTGTTGCCAGCTCATCGGACGTTTTTGCTACCTTTGCTATTTTGTTAGAATGTTATAAAAAAGAGAAGATTAAAATATTGAGGACTACTAATGAAGGAACATAAGATTTAAGGCGCAATAATGTTTGCCTTATCGCTAAAGGTGATTCCGATAAATGTTCTTATTGTAATGCAAGAAAAACAAAACACGACTGGTGGTGTTTATGTTTTATGAAAATGTATAATTTTACGTGTTTTCATCAAATTTTTCATCATTTATGTCTCGTGTCCATAAAACAATTATTTATATTGTAGATTTCCATGAGTTATGTTGCCGACATTTAGCACTTTATTAATTAATATAATAATTGCATTGTACTCCTTTTTACTAGCTCATCACTTTTGGTTTATATTAACGATTGTATCTTAATTATGAGTCAGTCATTCAATCTCAGTCACAGCGAACACACACACTGTAATCCGGTTCGGTCCATGTAAACTATTGTTGGAATCAAATAAAGTTTTTTAAAAACCAAGTTTGAAGTTCCGACAACATAATTGGCGCAGCCAGTAGGATTCGAACCTACGCTCCCAAAGGGATTTTCGCCGATTAGCCCTTGAGTCCGAACTCTTAATTGGGAATCACGAACCTCCGTGACGAGCCGGTACGACTGAAGAAAGAAGAAAGAATTTGGACCACAAGTGCCCTTTGTCCTGTTGAAGTCGACGTCCACCTGAGGAACCTAGGCCAAGAACGGGATGAAGTACTGGACCTATCAGTAAGTGCTCATTGTATCCTTATTTTTTCATGAGTGACTCACCCCGACCTGTAAATCCTTTCGAAGGTGATAGTGCAGATCAAATCGCTAATCGCATAGCAAGCTTAGAATTAGGACGTAGAGAAATAAGACAAGCAAACGAAACTATAGAAAGAATAATGACGACCCCCAGTAGAAATAGTACCCCCCAGTTCGACATAAAATTACTCCAAATTGTCCCAGAATTTGATGGGAATCCCTGTAGACTATATAGATATTTAGAAATAAGCACAGATTTATTAAATAACTATTGGAACACTGACGATACAGTATGTGTCCAAAACAAAATACTGCTGCATGGCATTTTCTCGAAATTGACTGGTGCTGCAGAGCAAGTATTTTCTCTTAGCGGTTCCACAGACTGGCACAGCATAAAAAATTTGCTAATTGCTCATTTTGGTGATCAAAGAAACGAGAGTAGTCTTATTTCAGATATGACTGCCCTTAGACAAAATTCTAATGAAAGCTCTTTACAGTTTTATTCTAGAGTTGTAACCATGCTGAATCATTTGCATAACTATATAAATATTCATGAAACAGTTGATGCTATTAAAACAAGTAAAAAGGCACTGTATGATAGTCATGCATTGCATACACTTTTAGTAGGTTTAAAGGAGCCACAAAGTTCCATGATTCGGTCGATGAAACCTAAAAATTTGGCAGAAGCTCAAGCTTATATTTTAGAAGATAATAACATTAGATATTTACAAAAGGCTGGTGCACATTCAAATTTCAATAAGCCACCTCAGCCTGCCCTTCCATCCAAACCACATTTTCAAAATTTGTTTAAGCCTCAAATGCAGCCTATGAATCAATTTAGGCCTCAGCAAAATTTCAATTATCAGCCTCAATTCCCAAGGAGACCAGTTCCGATTCAACCTAGACAAAATCCTCTTCCACAAAAATTTCCAACAAACGCACAAGTTTTTGGCAATAGACCTAATGTTAATGTTTGGCGTAATCCGCCTAATCAAGGACCTTCCTACAGGCCTACTCCTATGAGTGGTGTTAGTAGCATCAATAGAAATAAGAATTTCCAAACTAATTATTTTAGGCCTTCTGGCCCAAGGAACTTTGCTTCTCAAGAATTACATAACGTTGAGAGTGATCCTTATGATCAAAATTTTGTAAACAACCCTTACGATGACTATTACTCGGAATATTGTCAGGATAGTGAAAATCAGTATGACTGTTCTGATCTATATTATGAAAACCCTGATGAGACACAAAATGATGTTTCTGAAACTGGTCAAAAGCCTGATGAAGAAAAACAAAATTTTCAGATGGCCGTGCCCATGATAGAGGAGACATAATATACTTAAACACGATTTATGACAAGACAGAATTACCTTATATTGAAATTAAAAATCCGCCTTTAAAGCTTCTTATTGATACTGGTGCAACGAAATCATTTTTAAATCCTGATCTTGCACAATTGCATTTTCCAAAATGTATTTATAAAGAACCATTCGAAGTAACTTCAGTTTTTCAGCATTCGAAGAGAGACTATTGTGCTAAAATTCCTGCCTTCTCAGAACTCAATATTAGTGAGCCTATAAAATTTCATTTGTTCAAATTTCACAAGTATTTTGATGGTCTGATTGGTTTAGATATTTTGAAACTTCTAAATTCGCATATTGACCTTAGAAATTCTATTTTGCATACCAAAAACGCCAAAATTCCAATCAAATTTCATGATTTGAAAAATCGTCTGTTATTTTTCATAGAAATTGAGCCCTACACGGCGGCCCAAGCCAAAATTCCTGTCGATACTTATAATGGAGAAATTTTGATTCCAAATTCCAAAATTAGAGATTGTGTAATCAAGGAAACGCTTACTCATGCTATAAACGGTTATGCCTTAGTTGACCTAGAAAATCCAAGTAACACTTATCAAGAAATTTCCTTGTATGAGCCTACTTAGCTAGTACCAACCTTCAAAAGATGCCTGTCAAAATTTGACAGCTGTCGGATCATTAGTTTTTGAGTTATCGTATCGAGAGTGACGCTACTTTTGTTATTTTTGAAAACCATGGAAAGTCAAGAGTTTCGTGTGTTAATGAAACATTATTTTTTGATGAAAAAAAGTGCCGTCGAATGCAAGAAATGGCTTGATGAGTGTTATCCGGACTCTGCCCCGGGCGAAGCAACCATTCGCAAGTGGTTTGCTAAATTTCGTACCGGTCACATGTCAACTGAAGACGACGCACGCAGTGGACGCCCAAAAGAGGTCGTTACGGACGAAAACGTGAAAAAAATCCACAAAATAATTTTGGGAGACCGCAAAATACGGTTGATTGACATAGCTGAGGCCTTAAACATATCAAAAGAACGTGTCAGTCACATCATTCATGAATATTTGGATATGCGAAAGCTCTGTGCGAAATGGGTGCCGCGCAATCTCACATTTGACCAAAAGCAACAACGCATCGACGACTCTGAGGCCTGTTTGGAGGTGATTTTGCGCAATAAAACCGATTTTTTTCGCCGATACGTCACCACGGATGAAACATGGCTCCACCACTACACACCGGAGTCAAATCGCCAGTCGGCCGAGTGGACGGCTGCATCCGAACCACCTCCGAAACGTGGAAAGACGCAACAGTCAGCAGGCAAGGTTATGGCCTCTGTTTTCTGGGTCGTGCAAGGAATTATTTTCATCGACTATCTTCAAAAGGGCCAAACTATCAACAGCGACTATTATATAGTGTTACTGGAGCGTTTGAAGGCCGAAATCGCCAAGAAACGGCCACAAATGAAGAAAAAAAAAATCTTGTTTCACCAGGACAATGCGCCGTGCCACAAGTCCATGAAAACGATGTCGAAATTGCATGAATTGGGCTTCGATTTGCTCCCCCATCCACCGTATTCTCCGGACCTTGCTCCAAGCGACTATTTCCTCTTCTCAGACCTTAAGAGAATCATTTCCGTTCGATGCAAACAATTACGCTTTATTCCACGCTATCATTAAACCATCTGAATCAGCTTCGCCGTCGCGACATGATATCAATAAACTGATACGAACACCTCATCTCAATAATGAAGAAAAAACTCATATTCAAAAATTGTGTCAAACCTACTCAGACGTATTCTATTACGAGGGCGATGCGTTAACTTTCACGAACCAAATTAAGCATCATATTAGGACCACAGATGAAATTCCTGTTCATACAAAATCGTATCGTTATCCACACATGCTCAAAAACGAAATGCAAAGCCAAATTAGATCCCTTCTAGATCAGAATATTATTCGACACAGTAGCTCAGCTTGGAATTCTCCAGTTTTTCTCATTCCCAAAAAACCTGATGCTAGTGGTAAAAAGAAATGGCGCATGGTGGTTGACTATCGAAAGGTTAACGAAAAGACCATAGATGATCGCTACCCCATTCCATGTATTTCTGACATTTTAGACAAATTAGGTCGTTGTAATTATTTCACAACTTTGGATTTAGCTAGCGGTTTCCACCAAATTGAAATAGCCCCGGAAGATATTCAAAAAACAGCGTTTAGTGTTGATGGAGGTCATTACGAATACCTTCATATGAGTTTTGGTCTTAAAGGAGCACCAAGCCCATTTCAGCGAGTTATGGATAATGTCTTGCGAGGACTAGATAACACTATGGTGTATATGGATGACATCATAATTTATTCTACTTCTTTACAAGAACACATTGTATCATTGAAAAAGGTTTTCCAAAGATTAAGGGAGACAAACCTCAAAGTTCAATTAGACAAATCCGAATTTTTGAAAAAGGAAGCAGCTTTTCTTGGTCACATTGTCACATCGCAAGGAGTAAAACCAAACCCCGACAAAATTCAAGCCATTCTCAAATATCCATTGCCTAGAACCACCCGCGAAATTAACCAGTTTTTAGGTTTGATTGGTTATTATCGTAAGTTCATTAAGGACTTTGCAAAAATCACTCGCCCTTTCACCCTATGTTTGAAAAAGGGAGCAGAAATTAAACATGACGAAAAATTTCTCAAAGCTTTTGAACATTGTAAGAATCTTTTAACAAATGAACCATTATTACAATATCCGGATTTTGAAAAGCCCTTCGTATTGACTACCGATGCAAGTAATTTTGCTGTATCAGCTATACTTTCTCAAGGCCCTATTGGCTCTGACAAACCAATAGCTTATGCGTCTAGAACATTAAATGATTCTGAACAAAATTACAGTGCGACAGAAAAAGAATGTTTAGCAATAGTTTATGGAACTAAGTATTTTAGACATTATCTTTTTGGACGAAAATTTAAAATTGTAACAGATTGCAAACCGCTTCAGTGGTTAATGACTTTAAGAGAACCAAATTCTAGATTACAAAGATGGCGCTTAAAATTATCCGAATTTGAGTATGAAGTTATATACAAAAAAGGTAAAGAAAATAAAAATGCTGATGCACTTTCTCGTATTCAAATTCACGCTACCGAAACTGACCCACAACCTTCTACATCACAAATCCAAGATGAAGAAGAGTCCCCATTTATCCGATACATGAAAACCTTCAATAAAGACTTTTCCGAAAAACCTGCAGATGACCAAACGTCTATAGAAAATAATGTAGGTGATGAACAAACAGTACGCAATTTGCTAGACTTGAGTGAACGAGTTGAAAACGTAACTATTCACTCAGACGATGAAAACCCCATTCAAGAAATTAACCCTGTAGAAAAACCTATCAATGTTTTCAAGTACCAAATTTTTGTTAGAAAAGCCATTATGCCCAGAAAACTCACACTTCAAACCTTATGGGATCCGAAGAAATTCTTATACACATTGTATATTGTTAATGATGATTTAACTCCTATTATACACTTTCTGAAAGACTACGGTGTACCAAAAAGTACTTATGCATTTTATTTTGAAGATAATCATAACGACGAAATGTATAAAAATCTCGCGAACCTTGTATCTAATACATTCAAAAATTCTGCGTTCAAATTAGTCAAGTGCAGTAAAAAGCTTGAAAATATTACTGACGTTTTGAGACAAGAGGAAATCATGAGGTATAATCACGAAACCAAAACTAATCACCGAGGAATCATTGAGACAGTGAACCAAATTAAAAGAAAGTATTATTGGCCCCACATTGATGATGACGTGAAGTTATACGTCAATACTTGCGATATTTGCCAGCGAGGTAAATATGAAAGACATCCACCTAGAATTGAATTTGAGATTACCCCGACAGCTAAAATGCCATTCCAAATTGTTCACTTAGATGTATATCAAGCTAACAATAAGAAATTTTTAACAATAATTGACAACTTTTCAAAATATGCGCAAGCCTTCCCAATCGAAGCAGCTGACGCTATCTCTGTTGTAGGCAATTTGATCAAATTCATGTCATTTCATGGTTTGCCCATTAAAATTGTTGCAGATTCTGGTACTGAGTTCAACAACTCCTTAATAAAAGAGTTTGCAAAACTCCATAAGATAAAGCTACATTTTACAACTTCAAAAAATTCAAATAGTAATTCACCTATTGAACGATTCCACTCCACTATAACAGAACATTTAAGAGCTCTTGCATTGCAATTTCCAAAAAAGGATGTTAATTCTTTGATGCCTTATGCAATCCTTGGCTACAATCAGTCTATACATTCAGTGACGAAACGAAAACCAATTGAAATTATTAACGGACATTTAGACGTTAGAGATCCTTTTGATCTAGACGTTGATCGAGCAGCCTTCAAGAACACAAGAATAGGACAAAATTAATTTATAGCCTTATCTATGACATGTCGAAAACCCAAAAGGAAAAGGTTATTCGAAAAGCTAATAAAGATCGCGAAAAACCGACCGACTATTCTAGAGAAAAAGTAGCGTACCGACGTGACGCGAAGTCCCGAGGTAAAAAGCTGAAACCACCCTATATAAAAGAACAGATTATGACTGACAAAGCTTTAAAACTAAAAACTAATAGAAATATTTATCATAAAAGTATTTTCAAAAAGCCCAGAAAGAAAGTAACTCAAAATTTGTTACAGGATGATACTTCTTCTGATAGTGCATCTGACACATCAGTCCACGGTGAAGGTCACCAACCTTAAAACAAATCCTGGTATACTACCCTTCAGATTAGGTGATGCTAAAGTAAAGATAGGAACACATACATTTTTACACTATGTAGATTTTGAGCCGATAATTAAGGAAGTAAATTCGCTAAGTACAGTATTTCAAGAAATCAAGGACCAAACAGAAAAGAATAAATATAATTTAGGATTCATTCCAGATACACATTTGGCAGATATAGAACAACATATAGTTTACTCGATGTCAAATTTGAAAAACAAAATAATGTCCATATATCCATTCTGGAAAAAGCAATATCGCCCAAAACGAGGTTTGATAAATGGTTTAGGATCAATTGTCAAAATGATTTCAGGGAACTTAGATGATGACGATGCTAAAAAATATGACCAGGCTATTGAACAATTACAGAAAAATCAGAATCAAGTAATTAAGACAGTTAATCAGCAAATTTCCTTGACCCACGAAGTTCTCAAAAATAACAATAAGACATTTAACCTTATGGTTCACAATCAAGCTGTAATCGAACAAACTTTGGTAGAGATGCAAAGGAACAATACATACTATTTTACTATTTTGGATACACTATTACAAATAAAGTTCAATTTAGATACACTGCTCTCTATAACTAGTAATTTGGAAAATGCCATCGCATTTGCCAAAGTTGGGTCATTGCACCACAGTATTATTTCGATAGACGAATTAAAGTCAATATTCCAAATATTAGTCAAAAATCATAATAAAGCTCAGTTGGTGTATTCAGACATCAAAGATATTTATAAGCTTTACGACATAATTTCAGTAGAAGCATATTTTTCCCAAAATCGATTAGTTTTTGCCTTACATGTTCCGCTTATGCACGTAGACAAATTTAAGCATTATCATCTTTATTCCATTCCTACTGTTAACCTAACTACCATTATTCCCAAAAATTCCTATTTCACAATGAGTACCAAAATGTACCAATATGATGCTGAACCATGTCAAATGATAGAAGATATTTTTATTTGCCACGAAAACAAATTGGTCCATGTTGCAGAAGAAGAAGACGATTGTCTATTTGCTATTTTACAAGTAAACAAAAAGCAGCCAAATTGTAACAAAATTCCCGTAACTCTTAAAATGGCCTTAATTGAAGAAGTTTCAGAGTCCAAATACATTGCTATTTTTCCGAAACCTGAAAAGCTGATAATCAAGTGTGAACAAGATGACGTCATAGAGTTAAAAGGTATTTACCTACTTGAAGTGCCTTACCAATGCAGCATACAAACGAAGGACTACATTTACAAAAATCAAAAAGGAACAACCATGGAAAAGCCGCTGCTGCTTCCAGAGGTCCACATTTCATCAAAAACAGAAAATCCAAAGGAAATCAAGTTAGTACACATTTCCTTAGATAAACTTCATCACTTGCAAGAACGACCGACCAAATCCAGGTAGTTCTTCCCGAAACAGTGAAGCACCCCTACAAATGGAGTCTACCCCTGTATGCAATTATGTTAATTGGAATTGCATGCATCTTCGTGAAAAAGTATTACCAGAGAAGAAAAGGATCAAGAAGAAGCCAGCAGTTAGAAGAAATCGAAATGCAACCCCAGAGGCACGAAGTTTTGTTTGTGCCATCCAAAACTTCATCTTAAGGGTGGAGGAGTTATGTTGCCGACATTTAGCACTTTATTAATTAATATAATAATTGCATTGTACTCCTTTTTACTAGCTCATCACTTTTGGTTTATATTAACGATTGTATCTTAATTATGAGTCAGTCATTCAATCTCAGTCACAGCGAACACACACACTGTAATCCGGTTCGGTCCATGTAAACTATTGTTGGAATCAAATAAAGTTTTTTAAAAACGAAGTTTGAAGTTCCGACAACATAATTCATGTGTATAGTGTGTCTAGGTATTTTGGGGAAACATCAAGAGTAGCATGCTACTTTGTTATTTAAATTACGGTAGAATACAATGGATATATAATAAAAATAATTCATTTAACAAAAAACTTAACTTTTTTAGGATGGATATGATATGATGTCATACTTTTTCGATTGCTAGCAATGAATTTCATCAGTCGCCAGACGGTCGAAATTATGATAGCGACTGACCTAATTTGTAGATGACGTTTCGTTGTCAAATGGTAGCGTTGTTTTCGTTGCATAGTCGTTTTGCTTTAACATAAATCAAATCCAAGCGAATAACCAAAATTTCTGTGTTATGTGCCGCGGTTATAACATGGTTCAAGATGACACACGGGTTGATGCCGTCAGTTACACGAATCGCTTGAACGCGTTGGTTTTAACCGCGGTTTTGTTGCAAGTTGTTTAGTTTAGAAAAGCGCGTATATAATCTCTGATTATTTTCATTATCACTTAATAATCGGTGCTTTTTCGTCTACAACTGTATATGGAAAGTTTAAATAAGAAACCTTTCATAATATTCATGGGAGAAATGTTTTTTTCAGATTTTTTTTTAATGATGGAACCATGGCTTTGTAGCTATGATAACTTTCAATTCCCTAAACTTTTCCGCATGTCAAAGAAAACATTTATTGATTCAGCAGAAATGATGAAAAAAGATATTAGCAAAACCGTATACAGGTGGATATCATCTAGTGAGTTTATATGGCCATATTTTAATATCCTTGTGGTATATGGCTACACAGAATACTTTGTTAAGCATAGGAACTACATTTAAAGTGTCCTCAACAACCGTAATGAGTATAACTAATAAGGTGCTCCACTTTATGGTAAAACTGAAGTCAGCCTGTATCATTTTTCTCAAAAATGAAGCTGAAGTACAATAACAATATCCAATACCCGGCAAAATTCTGACTTGTCACATTTCAAATAATAACCAGAAATATAAAACTACTCTTGAGTTGGGTAAATACCACAATTTCGCGGTGATAACTATGACATATAACAGCTGATTCGTGACGTCACGGATATTATAACCAAACTGATAACTACACTCCCTTGAACGGATTGGTAAATACCAACCCAAAATGGTAAATACCATTTCCATTTGGTTATCCGCTTGAATTTGATTATAGTGGCCTACGCTCACAAATTACCGAAATAAATTTAGATACGTCACTAAGCTGTTCCCGCCATGAAATGTTTTGCTCCCCTTAGTGTGGATCGCACACATTCTGGCGCTCAAGTCACTTTTATTTCAAATTGAAACTTACAGAGGGCCCTGTATCATTGGGAATTTGATAGAAACTTTTTCATCAAGGCGGAAGGCGCCATCCGCCATCATTGTGCATCATTCACCGAGCGTCAGTTTGCAATTCTTTGCGCTAGAATTTGTAGCATTCGTTAGTGTTATACATTGGGTTTGGATTAGTTTTGTATGGTATAATTTTCCCCATAATGGAGGATTACGTGCCAGCCCAAAAACCAAAGAAGTGCTGTGTTCCGAACTGTGTCAACCGACAGTAAAAGACATCGTTTCTCCAAGAGCGATCCGGAGGTTTTTCAAAAATGGCTGCAAATCCTTAACCCTGCGGATCACCAAAAACTTACATGGGAGCAAATATACAACAGGTATTACGTTTGCGATGATCATTTTTCTCCCGAATAATCCCAATTCTGGCCTGTCGGGGACAGGTCAGCGTCCATACTAGTATGTTATTTATTTAAGTAATTTCGAAAACTTTTGTTCTAATGTTTATATTCGTTATAGTATTTTATTGAGATGTATTATGTGCTACACTTCTTTTTTATACTTTTAAATTGCTTTATGTAAAATAAGTAAAAAGTGGCAGTGCTCGTCTCTGTTACCTTGTCCGTTTATTACTTCTTTAGATGTTTATACATTTTATTCAGCATCAAACGAAAGTTATTTTTAACAAATATGCCATTTTCCTGAGAAATATTTTTTTAGAAAATGACGTTGTTGTGTAAAAATTACGTCTGGTATGACATTGAACAGAATACTTTTAAAAATATAGACAAAGGCGCGTTTCTCTCTGTCAGTAAAACAGTTTTCTATTGTCATTTATGAATTTCACTATAGATTCCTTCATCCATAAAAACTAGTTTGGATCGCATACGCTGCAATAAAAGCGCCAAATAGTATTTAATAGCTTTAAATGGGAGTTTCGTATCTAAAAGTATTCTGTGATTTGTGACTACGCTTTCGTCCATTACCTAATAGTTCGTGAACTACAAGAAGAGGATTATCGTTGGAGCCCTCGTGTGCCGTAGAATGTTAAGGGATAAAAAAATCCATTTTGTATTCCCGACCGTTAGTTCACAGTAAACGAGTTTAGAATTATTCAATCAATTATTCATCCTGACGGGATTGGAGATAAGGGAGACAACCACCCTGGAGGTTTGAGGGATAAGAAAATTGAGGCCTATCGAAACATTCAGTGAACATATTGTTTCCCCATTGTTCAGGCTAAGAAAAGGTATAGCCTGACAAAGAACTAGTTTTGAGAATTATCTGTGAATGTTTACAGCTTTTCGCATATGTGAAGTATTTACTTGCTCTATTTTATAAAATCCAATAAAATGTATCAAGTACCTCACTTGCTCACGTTGTACGTTGGTGTTTGTAGAATTTTAGGTATTATCAAACATATTTGTCTCTTGTGGCGGTGGTCTATTGCTGTTGATGAGGTGCAAACTTAATTAAATGCCCAATATGATGTGATTGTTAAATATCTCCAGCCTTCTGAAAAGTAAAATATTTCTTTAAAATTTCAATATTCAGGGAGAAGCAGGTTGTTTGATTAACTCTGATATGGTAGGTCGGATGTTTGGAATTGAATAGACGCCGTAAGTGCTAGACTACCGAACACAGTTACGTATGGAAAATGAAATTCTTATCTAAAATGTATATACGAAAAACATTAAGATTACGAAATTAACGCTTGCTATTTATCCTTCTTGCAACTGATTTCAATAGTTATGAAAAGTATTTCACCAGTATTTAGTTCAACCACTTTCTGTGTTTATACAAAACTGCATTCGAGTCAAGGTGCTACTTACTTTGTAGACATTCAGTCACTGTAAGCAGAAATCCAAGTATATAGAATTTTTGCTAGCACAAACAGTTATGATTTGTTAATTTTATTCATCTGGAACTGCCTAGTTTAGTCCGATGACAGAAATTTGAAGAGAGATTGAAAAATGAAGAGCAGGGAGTGGGACTCGCTTAGTCCAGGGAGCTACACTTCACAGAAGGTATAACATGCTGTAATATGTAGGAGAAGCTTAATGAGCGATTGCGCTTAGGGAGCCTCAAAGCCCTCCCATGAATACGTCAGTGTGCCCATATCAAAACAGGAACAGAGCTGTGGGGTCTGTGGGCCTAGTTCAAAGAGTTCCACACTTCTCTCTGATATCAGCGGCGAAGTAAGTAGGAAATGAATAAGTCCTTCTTGATTCAAATTACCATATTGATGTATTAATCAAAGAAATTATCCTGTCTAGTCATAAAATATTACCAGAAATTTGAGAAACAAAATGATATTCTAAATTTTAGGTATTAAGAATAATCCATGTAATTTTTTCTTATGAATGTGGAAATGGAACAACCAGCGGGTACGCTTATGCAGTTGGCGGCGCGGCACCTCAAAGGTAAAAGCTATATTTTGTGTTTTTGGCTCACAAAGAAATTGACAGTGCTAGAAGAAAATCGTATTTTTCTGTTTGAACCTTACGTTTAGTGGATTTAGCATGGATATCAATCAGTTGTTGTTTGAGTGTTTCGGAAGGCAATCGTGTTGGAGAAGAAAGAAAATGCATTTTTATTGAATCACTACCTTATTATAACAGTGAACTGGTGGATTATAATGTATTGTTTGGGCAACCTACCTTTTTGGCTTGTCTGATGTTGAATACCAAATATGTGACCTACCATAGAAAAAATCATCTCTCAACCTCTGTTTGGGATCTGATCAGTTATTAAACAGACCGTCGGGAATGAGTGATCAGGGGAGCAGACAGCAGACACACTTCGACCTGCGACCTGTCCGTATGTAGAGCGTCTCTCTTTTTTCGAGTATAATTTATTGCCGGTTTTTTTCTTTCATATCCTTCGGCGTTTGTTTAAGTGTTAGATAACCGCCTGATAGTGCTACCGCTGTCTGTTGGATCACTCCAAGCAAAAACTAAACATACACGCTAATGAATACCGAAAGGACATGCGATAAAAAGGTTACAACAAGAATAAGAGTTTTGAGCGCAACAACAAGTATTCTTAGACAAATTTTACATGAAGTACCTTTCAGGATACTTTAAGGAGTGTGTATACTTCATATTTTCATCTCTTGTGTTACGACGATTTAAAAATAGGAAAGATTATATATCATCATTAAAAACTTCAACCCTCAAATCTGCCGTTGGTAATAAAATAATTATCAACTTGAGCATTTTATAGACGAATTGCTTATAGGTGAAAGACGAAAGGTAAGAAATCAAAGACCCTGGCTGGAATGAAGCTTTTCAAACACTCGGAGATCTTCGATATTTATTCGCGTGTGGGTAGAGACACAAAGGGACAGTTGATTGGTTTGTTCGCCAAAATATTCGTACAGATCATACAATGGCGGAATCATATACATAATAGCTAGTAAATCAGGCTGCTATGCAAATTATTGGCATGTATGTCCAACTTTAGATACATCCTTCAACTGCATAGATACACCAACACACATGCCGCTATACTAAAGGCTTTTTTGTTTATGATTTATTGCCTGGAGGCTACCAAGATAGCTATACTCCAATAAAGAGAAGAAGGGTTACTGGCGGATGGTTCATCAGAAAGGATTCCCTACTTTTAATTGATTTCTACTGAGTAACGCCTAGTTTGGAATGTCATAGAGTAATTATGTTTATACAGGGTAATCCATGTTATTATTATTTTTACTGTCAAAACGATGTATGATAAATAGCATTTTCTGGAAAATAGGTGCTTTAGCATTCCACCGGCGATAACCCTATCGTTCTGGCTTCCTTGACACAATTTCAGTAACTGCTATACAAATTCTAACAGAACTTGGAATGGATTATTGTATGGTAGCAAGTTTGAAAACGGGTGTAAGGGCGCTAAAGTTAGTAACCAGAAAAAAAAGCAGATGTTCAAAACTTTGTGCTTACATCCTAAAAGTTTTTTCAGTGTAGATGAAAATAATCACTTTGTTTTTTAAATGTTCGTATATATTGCTCGGTGAACATGAATATTTTTTTTATTCCAACTACCACGAAGGCCTAAGGCCTAAACACCCATGTGGTGCCGTGGGGCTATAGGGGTTAGAGGGGAAAGGGGGAACGCGACACGGACTCTGGCGAGGGAACAGGTGTGCATGCAACATGCACACATTCTAGCCCCGCCTACGAGATCCGCCGGGTGGCACCTGTGCGTTCGACAGTCAGAGACCGTCTACCACCTACGGACAATCACAACATCCATAGTCAAGGGAAAAATTTCTATTGGGACGGGATTTGAACCCGCACAGCGCACGGCGGCTGATCAGTTGAACGAAGAGTCTACTACTGCGGCCACCGCTATAGACTGTATAAAATTAAATAAAAAAATGGAACGTGACATTTATTTCCTCGCAACATACTTGAACAATCTACAGTCGATACTGCAACCAGGAATCCATACTTTTTGGGTATATCATGAAACGCCATAAAAATATAAAACTCAAAATACTTTGAAAATCTTTGCCATTGCTCATTGACGTAGGATGTAAAACTAGATAACAAATTTCTACCGTATGTTCTTCTTTTTGGTACTACCCACTCATGAATCACAAAAATGTAGTTGCTAAGAAGAAGAGTTCCAGCTCGGTGTAACTTATAACTTTTTACCAGAGCAAACTTTGGACTCGCTTTCGAATGATCTTATACTCGTAGTCCTCCATATCTTTCTAGTCGCAAATGAAAGCCTACTGATGACGTTCCGGCAATCACGGTGGCTTTTTCAAGAAAAAACATAAGTTATTGTTTTGAGTTTCGTAGTATTACAACTTAAGCGACGATGTCTCAAATTCAAAATGTGTTAATAACAATACTTGCCTTTCCATCATTAGAGGAGCATCGAAATATTAGCACCCCAATTCCTGCAAGTGACCTTCATTATCTGGATGTTTATCTTCCTCCTCACTAGCTGCTATATCACAGACACCACAGCTAAACTGCATGAAGGATTTTGGATACCACAATATAATTTCAGACACCGCGCAAACAACTGTTTTAACAACAGCGTGACGCTACTCTTCTATAGTCCATATCATTTCGCCACTACCTAAATGCTTATTGAACCACTTTAGGCGCTAATGTGACGTTGCAGTTTGGTATATTTGGGGAGCAGAAAAAGAAAGGGGTATGTGCAACTTGGATCGCTTATTTTTGTACGTTCCAATCTGTCTGTTTTGGAGCGTCGTCTGGCGCGTTTAGAGTGGCGTGCGTGCTTGGAGCGTACGCACTTGGCACGTTGTACAAGAAATGTGACAACGTTTCTGGACCAAGCTCCAACTTTGTGCGTTTGGAGCGTACATGAAAAAACTGTACGTCTAAACACAAAACCCCACAGTTTTGGAGTAGCGCGTTGGATTTCCAACTGTTTGATGACTCCAGCGTGACGCGCCATTTTCAGCAGCATATTTAAGAAAAAAGTTAAGAGACCAGGCGACAGCGTGTGCTGCAACATACGTATATTTTAACACGGAATCCAAATTAAAAGAAGGTTTTGGGTAGAAAAGTGGCGCGAAGATAGAACGTTTTCTTTGGAAAATTGCACTAATTCTTGATTAGCAGTGTTTTCCAAGTTTTTGTTTTTATAGTCTTCACTTTTTACCTTCCATAAGCAAGGATGGTTCCTATATATATCAATAAATTTTTCTTGTCTCTCGTCCACGCCATTATAAATTTTAACAGAGAATCCATCAGAAATCCATATGTCGGGCTTGCGAGTCCAGACGTGCCTGTGTAAATGCTGGGTCGAATATTCTTTGTTGTTCAGGAACTGAACAAACATCCACACTATATTTACAGCGTTTAAGAAATACCCAAATATTTGTCGTAAAGCTACCGGCAAACCCAAAACCTGCAAAAAAACTAGAATTTGCAATAACTTTCTTATTTCACTGAATACACATTCTGGGCTATATTTATATTGGACATTATTTGAATAGCAGCTGATTACTGTATTTCAAAACTCCACAAGTGATACATGTGTGGGATCCGTCAACGCCGTCCCAGTGGAGTAAGGTCCGCCAACTGTTGAAAACTACTCTACTATGCTTTATCCCTTTATAGTGCAAGACTTCGTTCCTCATCAACAAGAGTAATAAATACCTTAGTTTTTGTGAGCAGGAGCAAAAGCAGCTATTTATATAAGATTTTGTTGATTACTGTTTCCAAAATGGCGTCCAAGTGGTGGTCCTTATACTGACCACCACACATGTAGGGTGCATTTAACTCAAATGCGCTCGATAGTTTTCAGTAAAACAAGTGGTTTATATATTAGGAACTGTTTTATTTTTTCACATGGAAGGGTTCGAAACATTGTAAGCAAAGTCCAGCATTGCACTCCTTGCATTAAATTTTTGTCCTCTTAACATCTTTCTTCGTAATACAATACCCACACCGTCGTTTTGTACCAGGAACCGGCAAATGTTGACCAACGTTAGCCATTCGCCGTATATTTTCAATGGTTATCTAACGGCCATTGATTTTGTTGATTTTATTTTTGTTTGTTTGTGGTATAGGGCTCATTGATTTTCTACCAGTGAATGAACCGATTAGCTGATTAGCTAAAATACTCCTATACTGTAGTTGAGATATGGGTTTCTCCTTGGTCTGTTTTTTGGTTTCTGAGTAGAGAATATAGCTATTTACAACTGAGGCATCAAAAACAAAGTAAAAAAGTTTCATCCACTATCGCCTGCTTTACCAAGAGACATTATATGGAGACATGATCTGATCAAACTTGTCCACACCCAGCATATATTTATTATAATCTGATACCGCACTTGGACAAATAACTTCTTCACGATTCACTTGGGCATTTGTTCTGAGAACAGTTGTTTCTTCCCTTGGATCGTGAATGTTGCTAGTAGTAGGACTGGTTTGGCACCTCGATCTTTCCATTTGTATACAGAAATATCACCAGCCATGCAATAGTCAGATTCTCCACGTTTCAAGGATTTATCGTTCCTCATTTTACTTTTTGAGAAAAACTTTTTATTTTTCCTTAGTGTGCCACATGTAAAAGTATTTTTTGCAAGAAGTATTTTCAGCAGTGGAAAACTATTGAAAAAGTTGTCGAAGTAGACACAGCGACCTTCACCATTATATTTATCAGACATTGTAAGAACTGTTCTTTCTCCTGGCTTATACCTGCCGAATCAGTTTTCTCCTTACCTTCATAAATCTTGAAACCCAAGTTGTAACCAGTCCGAGATCAAGCAATTACCCAAACTTTGAATCCTCTTTTTACTGGTTTCATGGGCATATACTGTTTCAGTGTAGTACGACCCTTCAAGTGGACGTATTTTATATAATTTGTCAAAGTTCTCTTGTCCTCGCTGTGTCATAACTTCATTGTCGTTCAAGTGAAGATAGCGAAGAAGATGTAAAAACCTCTTTTGTGACATTATGTTACTTATGCGGCTTACATGGAAGTTTTGATCTGTTGACCAGTACAATCTTAGGCTTGGCAGGGTATGGAAACCCATTATCAGTAGCATACCAAAAAACGCTTGCAACTCATCCCGTTGTAAATTCAAACCAACTCCTTTTTGCGCTGCGTACCTGTTAGATTCGGTAATAATCATATCATATACTACGTCCGAGAATATTGCATGAAAATACTGCAGAGGTGAATCAATAGTTTCATCTGTCAATCCCACTATATCTTTGACACCTTGTGGTTGATTATAGTTGAAATCTGTATAAGTCATTGCTTGGCTTCCAATTTTTGTCCAAATGAACTCGACATCGTCTCCATCACCACCTGTCTCTTCTTGTCCATTTTCAGATCCTTCTTCGCCTTACTCATCTATGTCTACCCGGTCATCATTTTCAACATCCCTTGTTGACATGTCTAAGGTTCCTTGATATTTATTCACCCCACTGTTGGTCATCTCAGATCCACTGTGTGAGCCAGAATATGCATAATCGGGATCTTTTACAGAATCGTCTGATAAACATTACCGGAAGTGGTAGAAGTATTGGGCGATTGACCTCTTGAAACAGTGATGCCCGACTTTGTCCTGGTGGTAGGTTTTGACTTAGAAGTAAACTGTTTCTCAGTGGAAGATTGTCATCGGCATCACTTTCTCCTTCAAGATCTGAATTTATAGCCTGAGCCTCACAATCTGCTACTATCTGTAGAAGCTCCTCCTGCGTCGCTTTCTTGAAATGTCCATTTACTTTTCGAATTCATATTCTGAAAGAAAAGTGCCAGATTCAATTTCCGATAACTCGTAAGCCGAATAACATTTCAAAAACAGCCTTTGTATTGAGTATCAGTAGCATATATTGAATAACATACGCATGTAACTATAAACGAAGATGTCGCATATCGATTAAAACTGAAATTCAAAATTTATCATTTTTGAGGTTAGAAGTGTAGTGGTACCTTTATATGGAAAAAAATATTAATTTATCTGATATTTATTACTCGATCATTGTAGGATACGAAATTGATAATATGATAATAGCAATATAACGATAAACGTGAAAACATCTCATCTTAGAAGATTTCGAAGTACCGCCCCGTACCATTTCATTTTTACTACATGGGCAGTACGTAAACAATTCGGTATGGCCAACAATGTCAGGGTAGTATTAAAGTCACTTACTTGGTGACGAAACGACAACGAGTTATCCTCCTTTGGCAAGCGATAAGGGCGATATGATCGGATTGTCGGGGCCAACACCTATTTTTAGAAAAAGAGTATCTCCCGTATTCAACTGACTCATGACATCACATGCACAAATCTACTATTTACCATTACATTAATGTACCCCAACTGCTATCACGGATTCGTCATCGACTGAATCACGGGATCGTCATCACACAGACTGATCATGACCGTCATACAGACTGATCATTAAGTCATCACACAGACTTAATAGGAGTCGTCACACAGACTCACTCTAACTCTTTGGTCGCTACGTGTATGGTCAGACGTGCTGAGTAAAAACGATTGTTACAAAAAGACAGTCTAGGAACCGGGATATCACGCTGGCCAAGGGCCGTTGTGTCAATACCCCAAATCTCCAACGTTACCCCTGAATCAGAGGTAACCGAGCAATATGACTATCATTAAAGTAACAATCCCTTCACACATCCTGCCATGAGATACATTCAGACTCCAGCGATTGCCAAGAGAAGATAGTTAAGCGGTCATTCAGACCAAGGACGCCACTTCGGCCAAAGGCCACCGTGTCAACATCCAAAGCGCTCCGACGTTTCCCCTGGTAGAGGAAACCGAGCAGTAAGTAACATAACGACCTCAACCCAACAAACGGGCTCCGAAAGTCCCATAACAACCCCCACAACCTGGAGGCGTCACACCTTTTTTTTTTTTTTTTTTTTTATACTCCAACTACCACGAAGGCCTAAGGCCTAAGCACCCATTGGGTACCGTGGGGCTATGGGGGATGCATGGGAAAGGGGGGACGCCACACGGACTCTGGCGAGGGAACACGTGTGCATGCAACATGCACACATTCTGGCTCCGCCTACGAGAACCGCCGGGTGGTACCTCCGCGTTCGACAGTCAGAGACCATCTACCACCTACGGACAGTCACAACATCCATGGCCAAGAGAAACATTTCTCCTGGGACGGGACTCGAACCCGCACAGCGCACGGCGGCTGATCAGGAGACCGAAGAGTCTACTACTGCGGCCACCGCTGCTGCCTAAAACAAACACACAACATCCATGGCAAAGGCGAGATTCGAACTCGCGGCCCGGCCGGCCGGCTGATCAGTAGCACGACACTCTGACCCACGCGGCCAACCGAGGCCAACCTGCGGATATTCAGTAACAAGTCGTAAGCCATAAGTTAAATTATGAAGGTAAAAAGTATAGCATCTTTACAAACATGGCTTAAGACATTCATGATCATGAATATAAAAGTATTATGGTTATCAATCCATGCAGTACAGTAGAATAAAGAAAACACTCAGTGATTGCTCACCTTTCAGGTAACCAAAACACCACACCCAATAGCACATCAACACTGTAATCAAGTTCACAAAGCGCACTACTTGGTCTGAGAAGCGATCTGATCCACGCAATAATTGAAGTGTATCGCCGTCCAAGCCCGTATAACAAAGTTTATCCTGGGAACAAGTACCCAGAGAAGGAATGGAATGTATAATGTAAACAGGCGTAAGGGCTGTCGCGCTGAGTGACATTAAGCAGCCTTGTGAACCTTCTGGAAAGGTTTTGGGTTGGACTCGCATGCAAAAAAAATGTGTTTGAGATATTTCGTAAGCTTACATCATTAATATACTCACCCTTGCAACAGTGCAGATGACAATTTTATAATATTTTCTATTGTAATCACAAAAAATAACACAGTGTAACAATTTGCGCAAATACAGTATTTATGCTAGCTCGTTATGCAGAGGTGGTCCAATAAGGGACCACATAATAGTTTCGCGCGCCGACCACGTGTTCAGCGGCTAGAAGTGGTCTTCTGAAATACCACTGACTAATCCGCATATATCGTTCTTTCGGTAAGGCTCATTTTTAGGGCACCGATTTCGCGAAATTGATAAGTAACAGAGGTGGTCTCCTATGAGACCACCAATACTTAAAGGGTTATAAGACTATACGTGGAATTTTTCCCACCATCGTTGCACAACACTTGAAAAAATGCAAATAAAAATTTAAAATTATTTCCATGACGCCCCAAATAGCTCCGCATTCGTATTACCTAACTTCCAACCGACCGTCAACCGACTCGGGTTGGTCGATAGTTGCTGTCAAACGCAAATTTCGTATTATGTATCAGTCAGCGCGTCTCAATCGCCGACCGGCTACGGTGGTGCCTCTATGGAGCAACTGGTGAACGAAAAGTGCATTCTTTTGTTAGGAGTATCAAAAAATTGGTATTCCCTTACTCATTGACAGCGACCCAACAGCAACTTACTAGCGATTTGAACTGTCAAATTAACAACTGCTCTGTGGTAGTCGACTAGTCGGTGTTTTTTTTGGATAACATTGTCAAAACTATTCATTTTTTTAACAAGAAAGGTAAGTATAACAAGTTCAAATAAGGAATAAAATAGCTTGACGAGTCTAAGAAGTGATTGTATGCTCCCAATTTGTATTTTCAGCAATTTTGATTCTCTGGATGACTCGTGCATTTTTACTTATGGAAGCATTGGAAAGCGAAAGAATGCACGATCAAAGACGGCAAACTTCTCGCCTACGATGTATTTTTCAGTATCTATGACTTGAAGTTCATAATGATTATCAAATCAGCTTACTTGTACCTTCCTACCACAGTATAGAAACATATTGGCATGGGTTATTTACATGGGCTCAGTCAACCTAGTGTATCCAAAGCACTAAGGGAAATGGTGGATGCATTAAATCATCCAGACATTCTATCTAAGCATATTTACTTCCCTCAAACACTGTTAGAGATTATAGTAATTATACTGCCATGCATATTAAGCAAGTGAGATTGCATATCAAAATTAAATGGTGGATCATTAACTGAGAAACCAATGAGTTCAGCTACATCAAAAAGTTTCAACACATGGAAGTTTACATTACCTGATAAAAAGTCCATCGCTGTGGAAGTTGAAATTTCCTATTAACAAGAGTAATAAGTCAATATTCATCGATCCTAAGATCAATACCTCAGACTCACTATCTGTAAGATTAATAATACAGCAACAAATCCGAGTCTTAATATTTCACATATTTTAGGCAACATACCGATTTCAGCACTAATATTTACTTTGATTTTTTTTACTTTAGTTGTAATTACAGGCGTCCCTCGTTTTACGCGGCATATTTATACGCGGTTTCGTTTATACGCGTTTGAGCTTTTGACACCAGTGATTTATTTTACGCGGTTCACTTATACGCGGTTGCTCCCCGCCTTTCAGCGGCGCGCGCCTTCTGATGCATCGCTTCACCGCGTGATTTCAACGTGCAATCGGGCATGACCTGATTAGTAGGGAATATCCTGGGCAACTTTTAAAAATTATTGAAGAAGGTTTTAAGCCTGAGTAGGTTTTTAACGCGGACGAAACTGGCTTGTTTTGGAAAAAGATGCCAAACCGTACATTTTTATTAAAAGAGGAGAAGACCGCACAGGGCTTTAAAGTAGCAAAGGATCGTCTCACACTTTTGCTTTGTTCAAATGCTTCTGGAGATTGTATGATTGAGCCTTTATTAGTGTACAAGTCATTGAATCCCCGTACTTTAAAAAACAAAGAGAAAAATAAATTGCCTGTGTTTTGGCGTGCCAATGGTCATGTACGGGTAACGGGAGACATTTTCTTAGACTGGTTTGAGAACTGTTTTATACCAGAGATTAAACGTTATTTGACGTCAAAAAATCTTGAATTGAAGGTGTTATTACTCATAGATAATGCCCCTGGTCACCCAGCCGCCCGTTTACAGAAAATAAATCCCAATGTTCGAGTAGAATTTCTTCTACCAAACACCACATCAATCCTACAGCCTCTTGATCAGGGAATCATTGCCATCTACAAAGCTTATTACACGCGACGCACGTTTAAAATGCTGTTAGAAAACGCGACCCTATAAAAACATTAAGCCAATGCTGGAAGGATTACATAATTGCAGATTGCCTACATAATATTTAAGAATCGATTGGTGAACTTAAAAAATCGACTTTAAATGGCTGCTGGAAAAACTTATGGCCAGAAATTGTGAAGTCTAATGCGAAGGTGCCTAATATCAGAGACGAAATCAAAGAAATTGCTGATTTAGGAAAGTCATTACCTGGAGAGCGATTCGATGATATGAATGAGGACGATATAAATCAGCTATTTGAATCGCATAATGTTGAACTCACTGAAAGAGAACTCAAAGAACTGACGGAGAACAATTATGAAGCTCAAGAAAAAGGTGAAGATGATGAAGTAGTCCCGGCACCAAAGGATTTGACGTTGAAAACGCTTAATAAATGTTTTACCATGGTACACGAAGATCCTACAATGGAAAGAAGTTTAAAAACTAAACGAGAGGTTTTTGCAGCATTGGCACCATCCAAGGAAGTTGAGAAGAATTTACGCAACGAAGCTAAACAGTCAAAAATTACGTCTTATTTTTCTAAAAATTGATATTTTAGTTAAAAAATTAACGTTTAATGTCCTCACACATAATATGTACAAACATACCTATGTATATTATGTATTTAACAAAAGTTTATGTAATAAAATGTTTTTGTTTCGATATACTCGGTGTTTTCAAAGAACGTTACCCCGCGTAAAACGAGGGACGGCTGTATTGTTATATGCCTGCTTGAAGATGAGTAATAATGAAAGATTTATTTTTACAGGTGACTCTGGACATCCATTAAGAATCGGTCTTACCAGAAATACCATAGAGTGATGCACAGGAGTATTAAAGTTTGTATTATCTACTGTATCGAACATTTTAAATTTCCATGAAATAATGTTCATTGTCATATGCTTATGCTTAATGATAGCTCTGCTTTAAAAAGGTTTGTTGTTTGTCCATAGTCAACAATATCTATTTTAGAGGATTTGGAACAAGCCATGCTTTTAGTGAAGATCAAGAAAAGTTGCAAAATGCATTTGTAACAAAAAGCACTGCCTTTTTAAAATATAGTTATAAAACTGCTGACCTTCTTTTTGTAATAGAACCCACAAGTTTTTTTATCAATTTAAGCATTAATGATACTAAATACAATCGTAAAAATTTCAAAAAAAACTGTGTTCCACAATCACTCAAACAGCCTAGAACTTCGCCGCTTGTGAAGATTAGTACTAATCGCTAAATGTATTTCTAATGGGGACCAATTCTCTTTAGAAAATGTATCAAATGCATTTCTACAAATACAATTTTTCTAATGACACTCCTATTTTATTTTCGTCATTTTGTAAAGCAATTATTTTAAATACAATGAAAAAATCTTATTGTCTTAAAAATATGTTGAGAGACGAACTTTTTACTGTATTAAAGAGTTATAAATGATTAATGGATTGGAGGTGCCAAAAAATAAGTCAGTGATTTTTATGAAATGATTTAAGAGAAGTAGTTTTAATACAAAAAAATAGGGCATTGTTACACAACAGCGATAGGAATAATATAGTAAATTGATTTGTGCAAATATCTTTTATTAAAATGACAAAGATTAGGTCACACAAGTAAACAATAATCATAAAAATACTTTATCCTTCCTAAATTTCAATCAGGTTTGAAGTTTTTAGATGCTTGACCAAATTTATTGTGAAATTTTTGAAGTTGCACTAATGCTGTCTCTGCCTGCAGCTATTTGTAATTCTATATCTGGTGGTGGCTCAACAGCTGAAGATGAAGGAGTTGGTTCTGAAAATCAAAAAGCTTTTAATTAATATCTGAAGTTATGTAGCAATACCAAGTAGAAACTGAATTCATCTGCAATTTTTCATTCTAAAACAAGATCATCACTAGTGAAAAACTAAAATAAAAAATTTGTATTTTTTTCATTTGAAGCAGAACTTTGTACTTAGAGATAGAGAATATAAACTGATTTTTCATTAATTAAAATTAATCCCAGTTAAATTTATCCAGGAGTTATGTACTTACACTAAATGGAATTTGAAGTTCAGTATCTCCAAATACTGCTGCTGCCCAATATGGCCATATCTAATTCAGATAAGTTATCAACATTAGCACCCTCCACCAGTACCTGTAGCATCCTGCCTATATTGTGCAGCTCTAGATTGTATCCTATGTTTAAGGTCTATCCAATACTGTAAAAAAGTATTATTGTATTAGTACATGAATAAAACCATATGGAACAAAATGCCTTATTATAACCTACAGTACTAATCCAAGAAAATGACCCATGGAATCTGTGTAAACTATGTTGGCAAATATACTAAGTGACATATAAGTCCGAACACCCAGTTTAAATGGTTTTATTTTAATAAAAGTTGGTGAATGTATCTATCTTACTGTAAATAACAAGTGAGAAAATTTTCAGCCTTATCAGTTGGACATTCCGGTTTTTATACTGCTTTTTTTTAATTCACTAACGCTCTAAAAATGAATATTTCAGCCGCAGTAAAGAATCAACGTTGGCGGATTTTGGTTCATGACATCCTTTACGATCGGTTACGATGCCTAGAGTACGGAGACCTGTACGATTTCGTCAACTTAGTGAGTTTGATAGGGGCCGTATAGTGGGACTTCGGGTAGCTGGACTTTCTTTTCGGGCAATTGCAGTTAGAGTGCAAAGAAGTGTAGACACTGTGGTTAGGTGTTGTCAGGCATGGCTTCGAGAAGGCCGTACGCAAAGAGCAAGGGGCACTGTACGCCGCCGTAGAACAACAGACCGTGAAGATCGCCGCCTAAGATTATTGGCCTTAAGGGACCGTTTCTCCACTACCAGGTCCATTGCAAATGAATGGTTTGCAGAACACGGAACACCTATTGGCATGCGAAGTGTTTACCGACGAATGAGAAGTTTTGGCTTGTTTTCATACCGGCCACACTGGGTCCTCCCTTTAACTCGAGAACACCGACGTAATCGCCTTGAGTGGTGCAGACAACGGTCACTCTGGGATCAAGAATGGAACAGTATTGTCTTTAGTGACGAGTCTCGATTTTGTTTAGGCATGCACGATGGTCGTGCCAGGCTTAGAAGGCGACGTGGTGAAAGGAGGAATCCACAGTTTTTTGTTGAAAGATATGTTCATCAAACTGTTGGAGTTATGGTTTGGGGTGCTATAGCTTATGGTTCCAGGTTCACCTTTAATCTTCATTAGAGGTAACATGAACGCGCAGCGTTATATCTACGAAGTTCTTGAACCCCATCTTTTACCCTATCTTGACACCCTGGCAGATCCAACTTTCGAGTTATACATCTTGACAGTAGGGATGTTCGATACGATCCTATATTTAGAAGTATCGATACCTTTGCTTTCCATACCCGATATTTTGGATCGATATTTTTATATACGACACTTGGGTGTATCGATACATTTCATCGTTATCTTTCGATCCGGACTGTGTCAGAAAGAGTTATTAACTTCAGATTTATTTTCTTCTTTGTTTCCTCTCGCTGGATATCGATAATTTTATTCCCATATTTTAGAGTATCGATACTTCCTAAAACGATAAGAATCGATACATATCGATACTTTTCGTGGATCGAAACATCCCTAATCTTGACAACTTGTCGTTCTTGTCAACTGGGTTCTGGGGTGCGGTGTTGCCATTACCTCGTATTTTACATTTTGCTAAATCTTATGAAAAATAGAAGCTTCAAGTGAAATATTGACGAATATGAATGGATATGCATAGAATCTAGAATATAAATTCATATTGCATCTATCAGATTGTCTATGCATGGACTTGAACAGGATTTTTTTGGTATTGTTACCGAAAACGTAATCTTCCACAATTATTCAAAATAATTTAAATATTTCCATACTTGCAAAAAAAGAGCTGAAATCAAAAATAAAGCTAAAAGTTAATTTCATGTTGTCTTCGTAGTTTTATGCCCATATCAATCATACATATGCATACACACTCAGGCAGACGGGCACATGAGAGGCGTAAATTTGGGTTGCCTATGACTACGAACACACATACTCATCCCCTACTCCGTTTGCCCTGAATCCTGAATTATTTAGTCCAAACATTAAACTCCGTTTTTAAAAACCTTTATTTGGTTCCAACAATAGTGTACATGGACCGAACCGGAATTACACTGTGTGTGTGTTCGCTGTGACTGAGGTTGAATGACTGACTAATATACTAAGTGACATATAAATCCGAACAACCTAGTTTAAATGGTTTTATTTTAATAATATTTTCTATAAGTACTTAATGAAGCATAATAAGCATGTGCAGCTTGGTGCTTTGCTGCCAAGACGCACATTATAAAATTGAAAATGATACAAAACAAAATTCTACGAACAATACTGCATGCTCCTTGGTATGTATCTAACGCGACCATTCACCATGACCTGGATATTCCTTTGTTGTCTCAATTCATTAAGCACATTGCAAGCAAAAGTTACGAACGAGCAACTTCACATTCAAATTCTTTAATAAGAGATGCGGTGACATATGATCCAGCATCCATTCTCGAACACAATAGATCTAGATTAGCACTCCTTTAACAATCTGATCATCCAAAACTATGATTTATTCTTTATTTTTACATTTTTTCCATATAATTTAATAACCGTATAATCTATCTTTGGCATTTTTTGTTAAATTGATTCGCTTGTCTGCCAGTTAGAACTTCACTAACTTTTTGGGCAAAAGGTACCCGGCCTACCCTGATGAGTAGAAGAAGTCAAGAAGTCAAGCCACTCGTGCTGTGCAGATCCCTGTACTCGTCTTACCCCGATCTAAGTATAAAGAACTACTGTCAAACTGTCATATTTTAAGTTGATAGAGAAAGTGTGAATAAAATCATAAAATCCACGCCATCAGTTATTTAAAGTGTGATAACTCGTATTTCTGGAAAAGGATACAACAAAAATCAGAAGTACGATAACGAACTTGTATTTAAACCATAACGGAGTCAGTGAGGACCACAAAACACATAAGACTGAAGAAGTGGGAGCTGCACGTTAAACGATGGTAACACCGTTGACGCTTGTCAGATGGTTGCGCCGCCTACTTGCTTCGAGATCTGGAGGAACTATCGAAAGAATGTGCCTGGAATAAGCAATGCTAGGAATGTGCCGGGGATTTCGTTTATTCATAATTTGAAATCGGCTGAAAATATGTCCGATATTAAAGGTATGTTTCATGAAAATACCTATATTCATAAAATATCTCCAATAAGGGTAATATCTCTTTCAGCAGTTTTGCTGGGAACAAGTTTCAGAATAATAAAATCCAACACAAGTTATGAAGCACAAAATATATTTAGCTTCAATCAATAATATGCTATTGACAATGGTATAAAAATTGCTATTATATGAAAATACAGATAGATCTATTTATTGTGTGTTGCAAACACACTTCAACGAATTGCTTCTTGATAATTCTGATACAATACAGAAAAACTTATGTAATTAATAATTCTTTGTAAATACGGTAGTCACTTTTAATTAGTTTGCTCAGTTCTATGCCTTTAGTTTGTTAGCCTAGATGGGCAGAATTTTGCTTTATAAAGCTTAGGGCATTAAGACTGTACTCTGCCGATATTGCCATGTCTTACGAGTACTTAATACAAAAAAAAATTCGTTCTTTATATAACGGTGCCAAATAGAAGGATTATAAAGAAGCTGAATACAAACATGCAATTTTAAACAATCTACCAACTACATCATGCCGATATGTTAAGTTCACAGCCTACATGTAACACTTTATCACTTATGACAGTCTCCTGAACTTCTGTATCTCGCTCAATAATCACAATGCATCTCACGTATACCATCACAGCTACTGATAGTGTTGCTTTATATTTTATACTCCTTTTTAACGAAATATCTCGGAAAGTATAATCGTTGCCATATTTTATATTTGTACATTTATATAAAGATAGAGAATCCCGGCAAGCAGCTCGTCACGTGATGCCGGTAATGTAGTTTCCTCGATTTTGCCTGGAGAAGATGACCCTGGTGTTGCCAGTTCGCCCATATGATGTTTCACCCCTCTGGTGAGGGCGAAGTATTAATCAAATCCAAGCGATTAACCAACATTTCTGTGTTATGTACCGCGGTTATAATATGGTTTTAGATGACACACGGGTTGATGACGTCAGTTACTCGAATTGCTTGAACGCATTGGTTTTAACCGCAGTTTTGTTGCAAGTTCTTCATTTATTGATATAGCAGAAAAAGCGATGAAAAAAGATATTAGCAAAACCGTATACAGGTGGACATTATGCAGTGAGTTTATATGGAAACATTTTAATATTCTTGTGGTATATGGCTACATAGGATACTTTGTTAAGCATAGGAACAGGATTTAAAGTTTCCCCAACAACAGTAATGAGTATAACTCAGAAGGTATTCTACTTTATGCTACAACTGAAGTTAGCCTGTATCAAGTGTCCCAAAAATGAAGCTGAAGTACAACAAAAATGTCTAATACCCGCCAAAATTCTAACTTGGCAAATTTCAAATAATAACCAGAAATATAAAACTATTCCGGAGTTGGGTAAATACCACAATTTTACGGTGATAACTATGACATATAACAGCTGATTCATGAAGTCACGGATCTTATAACCAAACTGATAACCACACTCGCTTGAACGGTAAATACCAATCCAAAATGGTAAATACCATTTTCATTTGGTTATTCGCTTGAATTTGATTATTCAGTGGGTTTGAGAACACATGGTACGGTGTTCAGAATACGACTGTACCAGCCCCAAGTATGGAAACGAACACTAATGGTATGGAACAAATGTTGGCACGAGTAAAGATAATATGCCCACGCCAAACAACTGTTGAAATATACCCTACTAGGCTTTACAAGACTATCCATAGCGAAATTCTTCCCGAAATCGTTGCACAACACTTAAAAAATCCAAATGACCTGGCTTTTTGAACAAATTTATTATAGGTTCCTACAAATATAATTTTAAAATACCTAACAGTAATTGTAACAACTTTTGTGATCTACAATTTATCAATCGATAAAGTTATAACAGTATGAATTACTGTTATTACAATGGAGTATTGTACCTATTACAATAATACTAGCAAGTTGATATACATAGACATTATCTAAGATTAAGTTACACAAAATTTTATATACTAAGTGACATATAAATCCGAACACCCAGTTTAAATGGTTTTATTTTAATAAAATTTTGTATAAGTACTTAATGAAGCATAATAAGTAAATGATAAAAATTTCAAAATGATTGCACTGCTTTAAAGCCCTTTGACCTTTAATAATGTGTGGATGCACCCTGATGTGCTACGCATTCTCCAACGCGCCTAGGCATGCTTCTGATCAGGTGGTCAATGTCCTCCTGTGGTATCTCATTGCAGGCAACCACCAACTCCTCTCGAAGTGCTTCTAGAGTCTGAGGAGGACGTTGCAAATTGAGCAATCTCCTACCCATCATATCCACACGTGCTCAATTGGGGATAAGTCGGGAGATCTTGGTGGCCACGGTAACAATGTGACATCGTTATGTTGAAAGAAGTCTATTGTGACTCTTGCAACATGTGGTCGGGCATTATCTTGTTGGAAAGTTGGATCTGCCAGGGTGTCAAGATAGGGTAAAAGATGGGGTTCTAGAACTTCGTGGATATAACGCTGCGCGTTCGTGTTACCTCTGATGAAGATTAAAGGTGACCTGGAACCATAAGCTATAGCACCCCAAACCGTAACTCCAACAGTGTGATGAACATGTCTTTCAACAAAAAACTGTGGATTCCTCCTTTCACCACGTCGCCTTCTAACCCTGGCACGACCATCGTGCATGCCTAAACAAAATCGAGACTCGTCACTAAAGACAATACTGTTCCATTCCTGATCCCAGAGTGACCGTTGTCTGCACCACTCAAGGCGATTACGTCGGTGTTCTCGAGTTAAAGGGAGGACCCAGTGTGGCCGGTATGAAAACAAGCCAAAACTTCTCATTCGTCGGTAAACACTTCGCATGCCAATAGGTCTTCCGTGTTCTGCAAACCATTCATTTGCAATGGACCTGGTAGTGGAGAAACGGTCCCTTAAGGCCAATAATCTTAGGCGGCGATCTTCACGGTCTGTTGTTCTACGGCGGCGTCCAGTGCCCCTTGCTCTTTGCATACGACCTTCTCGAAGCCATGCCTGACAACACCTAACCACAGTGTCTACACTTCTTTGCACTCTAACTGCAATTGCCCGAAAAGAAAGTCCAGCTTCCCGAAGTCCCACTATACGGCCCCTATCAAACTCACTAAGTTGACGAAATCGTACAGGTCTCCGTACTCTAGGCATCGTAACCGATCGTACAGGATGTCAAGAACGAAAATCCGCCAACGTTGATTCTTTACTGCGGCTGAAATATTCATTTTTAGAGCGTTAGTGAATTAAAAAAAAGCAGTATAAAAACCGGAATGTCCAACTGATAAGGCTGAACATTTTTTCACTTGTTATTTACAGTAAGATAAATACATTCACCAACTTTTATTAAAATAAAACCATTTAAACTGGGTGTTCGGATTTATATGTCACTTAGTATATATGTATATACAGGGTGTCCCGAAAAAAGTGTGCAATATTCTACCACCGGTTTCTAGAGCTTAAAATAGGAAGAAAAGTTTATATAAACATAGATCGACAAACGTCCCCTAAGAGCGCTACGGTCTTTTAAAGGGGCTCGCCTGAAGATGGTTTTTTCTTAATATTTCCGAAACGTGTTGAGATAAAGACATGAAATTTGGTATTCTAGCCTAGTTCTTTATGCTGGATTTAAAAATATGAAGAATTTTAGACAGTTTTGTTTGGAAGCGTATGTAACAGGGACGGACTCAGGTTATTTTAGCCCCAAAATTTTTGTGTGATTCTATTTTTTTAATTCAATTTTAGAATTTGAAAATCTAGGGTTTTCTACATAAAAAGGTACTCTTATTGAATATCGATAAATTGTGCAATTTTTGAATAAAATCAAACTAAAGAATTTGTCACATGATAGGAAATGTACGTATACTGCGAATTTAAATGAATTGTTGAATAATTAGCCATGGCTACGAAAAAACTAATTTAATAATTGGTAAATGTTACATAAATACATATTTCTATTGCAACATAGCTAACATTTAGGCAAAAACAAAAGAAATAAATTTTTTCTACGAACGAAATTAAAATTTGTTTAAAAAAGAAGACATACAGTTGGATATACTTAAAACTAGCTTTACAATAAGTGTTCAAATAAATTCCCATTTTATTGGATACGGAGTCTCGCTCGACGAACTAATTAATGATTGCGTAGCCCGAAAAGTGGAAAACCTTTTTCTTCTTATTTCATTTACTGCCTGATGGATTCTTTGAAGTAAATCTTCTTGAGTATTTACTTCAGTCGAGTAAACTAGGTCTTTTAATGACCCTCAAAAATAGAAATCCAACGGATTTAGGTCAGGTGAACGTGGCGGTCACGCTATAGGACCTCCTCGGCCTAACCATCTGTCTGGAAAATTGACATTCAACCAATTTCGATCATTGCGTCCAAAATGTGCAGGGGCGCCATCATGTTTAAAAAACATATTTTCTTGAAACTGCTGGCGCACATCCAATGGTATTATATCCATGAGCTCATTCTGATGAAAGTTCAGATACACCTCTGAATTAAGACGATTGGGAAGTACAATAGGCCCAATTACTTAATCCCCAATTACTCCTGCCCATAAGTTCAATGAAAATCTATGTTGGAAATTTGTACGGCGAACAACTTTTGGTTTTTCATCTGACAAGTGATGCATTCTAGGAATAGTGTTTTTATTTGCTAATATCCACTGGCAAAACTCGATCCGGGGTAAAAAATCTGCCTCCGTTAAATGCTGCACCCGTTTAAAATGACAAGGATGTAATCCTTGCATTCTTTTCATTCTTCCTATCTAAAATTATTATTTTTAGGATAACTATCTAATAGGTATTCATACATTTTTCTTACTATTGATCCAGGCATATAACTATTTTCTGAAACATTTCGTATGCTTATTTGCGGATTATTTTCAAACATATTTAAAGCAATATCCATACGATGATTTCCCAGTGGCCTTGCATGCGCTGAAAACTTTCATGGTTTGACAAATTCCAGTGAATATCAGTAAACGTCCGACGTCCAGGTACTATGCGATTGGGAAATCTTTTTTGATATTCTCTTGAATGAATGAATGAATGAATCTTGAATTTTAGAGGCATCCCGGCCACCATAAGGAGCCAGTGCATAGGCCGCTTAAGCGGGCCCTTATGCACCACTACAATACTTAAATCACAAGCCTCGCCCTTTTAGCGAAGTTGAGAATCGCCTTGAGTCCAAGCTCCTTTACGTCCTGAGGGTCCAAAGTAATGGACCCCAGTATAGTCTGCCTATAGTAGCTCAGAGCTTCACAGCGACACAAAACGTGCGCCGAGGTCTCTTCCTCTACTCCGCAGCGTTCGCACAAGGGATCCTCAGCCACCCCCATCACGTGCAGGTGCCGCCTTAACGTGTTATGGCCAGACAACAGTCCCACCAGCAACCTTAGGTTGGCTCTACCCAGAGATAGGCAGAAGCGTCCATCCTTAGCACTGGGCCCTTCAATGAGCTCTCGTGCCTGGCGGAGATGTCTAGAGATACTTCTCCATTTCTGAGAGTGTTGTCTTGCAACCCACGTCTCCATTTTCCTCCTAGCTTTATGCGCGGTTACTCCTAGAGCTGGCTCAGGACCAACGAGCTTGCTGGCTGATCCTGTTTTCGCCAGAGTGTCCGCCGTCTCATTGCCCCTTATCCCAGCGTGCCCCGGTACCCATATTAACGATACCAGAGCCTCCCTGCATTGCAATACAAGACTCGAAGTAATCTTACATGCACTTAGTGCTTTCATTGCAGCATGGCTGTCGGATAAGATTGTTATTCTTCTCCTAGGCCCACCCTCCTCCAGAATGTGAGATACACAAGTCAGAATCGCAAAGATTTCCGCCTGGAAAATGGTGGTGTACTCACCGAGAGGCAGAGATAGCCTAGTTCTAGGTCCAGAGACCCCAGCACCTGCCCTCTTGCCCTGTTCGGTGACCGAGCCGTCCGTGTACCAGACCTGCCCGCTCACTTCGGAGAGTCCTCGGCTACCGGCGTCCCACTCCTCCCTCGTTGGGTACTCCACAATAAACTTGCGGTTGAAGCGATATTTAGGGGTAATACGATCACCCCTGCTTAGAAGGACGGGGTCCTCCCTTTCTAATTCGACTAAGATGGCAGTATGTCCCTTGACCGGATTCAAGAAAGCCCAGCTGCCCTGACTCCACAGTCGATGAGCGACTACTCTCGCTCCACCGCGGATCACCAGATCCAACGGTGGGAGATCCAACAGAGCTTCCATTGCACTCAATGGCGTTGTTCGCACTGCGCTTGTAATGCTAATACAGGCCAAACGCTGAATTTTATTGAGTTTGGCCTTAGTTGACTCAGTTCTAATGCAAGGCCACCAGACCAGGGAGCCGTACAAGAGAGATGGACGTACTATCGTCGTGTAGAGCCAGTATACCACTTTGGGTTTAAGCCCCCACCTTACACCGACAACACGTCTACAAGCCCACATCGAATTGCGAGCCTTGCTAACCTTGTGTTCCACATGCTCTCTCCAGTTCAGTTTGCAGTCCAGGATAATTCCCAGATATTTCACTGACTGGGACAAAACTAATCTAGTCCCAAAGAAGGTCGGCATGACCAGTCCGTCAAGCCTTCTTCTCCTAGTGAATAGGATCAGATCGGTCTTTTCAGCATTAACAGAAAGATCGACTTCCCTACACCACGATTCCACGGAGCGCAGAGCGCCCTGCATAATTTCCGAGACTGTTCTACAGAAACGCCCCCTAACCACTATGCTTACATCATCAGCATAGGCTTGCGCGTAGACACCCATACTGCTGAGCCTAACGAGCAGTTCGTTCACCACGATACACCACAGTAGGGGTGACAGAACTCCGCCCTGAGGGCAGCCTCTAGCTACGTTCACGCTGCAGCTTACGTTATTCAGCATAGCTGTTGTTACCCGACCCTCCAGAGTAGAGAGGACCCAATCTATTAGGATTGATCCAACCCCGTGTCTAACCAAGGCCTGTCTGATAGAGTCGGTTGTGGTGCAATTAAATGCACCTTCAATATCCAAGAAGGCCACGAGTGCCACTTCTCGCTGATCTAGAGTCTTCTCCAGCCTCCCGACCAGATTGTGTAAGGCCAGATCAGTCGATTTTCCAGCTTGGTATGCAAACTGATTTGCATGAATGACACACCTTTCCAGTGGGCCATCCCTTAGGTATCTATCAACTATCCTTTCCAGGGTCTTAAGCACAAAAGATGAAAGAGTAATCGGTTGAAAATCCTTCGGGCCAGTATATCTATCTCTGCCCGGTTTAGGAATGAATACCACTTTAGCCTGCCGCCAGCTTCTAGGTGTGAAGCCCGTGGCCACACATGCCCGAAACACCTTCAACAGGTAAGGAACAACCGAAATCCGTCCCTGCTGTAACATGGCCGGAAATACGCCGTCCAGACCTGGACTTTTGTATGGGGCAAACGAATCTACTGCCCATACCGTCCTTTCGAAGGTGACAATCTCCCTTGCCGTGCGCCAGTCCTCCCTTGAGGGCCTGCGCAACTGCATGCACTCTGTGATTGATCGCGCTACTGTGGAACCGGGAAAGTGCGTATCCATCAGAAGCCTCAGAGTATCTTCCTCGGAAGTAGTGTTCCCCCCCGAGGGATCATGCAGAGATCCCAATCTTGCTTTAATGTCTTTGCATAGGACTCTGTGTATTCTTGCAGTAGCAGGAATGTCATTTATGGACTGACAGAAGTGCCTCCAGGATTCTCTGGAGGCCCTTCTAATCTCCTTTTTGTACTCCTGCAATGCCTTTTTGTATTCTTCCCATAGAGGAAGGTATTCCTCCCATTGATATTCTCTTACGGCTGCCAATGAACTGCCATTGCAAAACCCGTACACAAAATACATGTCAATCAGTTCTCTGTCTGTAAATCTTGGCATTTTAAATCGATTTAATAAAATTTTTGATTTTAATCTAGTAATTTTACACTGCTAACGATATCAGCTTAACGTCAAAATAAGTCATAACAAATCAAAACAACTTTTGTTTGCAGCCATGGCTAACTATGTATAATCAACAATTCATTTAAATTCGCAGTACATTTCCATCATATTATGACAATTTTTTTAGTTTGATTTTATTCAAAAATGGCACAATTTATCGATATTCAATAAGAGTACCTTTTTTATGTAGAAAACCCTAAATTTTCAAATTCTAAAATTGAATTTCAAAAATAGAATCACACAAAAATTTTGGGGCTAAAATAACCTGAGTCCCTGCTACATACGCTTCCAAACAAAACTGTCTAAAATTGTTAATATTTTTAAATCCAGCATAAAAAACTAGGCTAGAGTACCAAATTTTATGTCTTTATCTCAACATGTTTCGGAAATATTAAGGAAAAACCATCTTCAGGGGAGCCCCTTTAAAAGACCGCAGCTCCCTTAGGGGACGTTTGTCGACCTATGTTTATATAAACTTTTCTTCCTATTTTAAGCTCTAGAAACAGCTGGTAGAATATTGCACACTTTTTTCGGGACACCCTGTATATCCATCACTAGCAGTATGATACAATTTGATGTTCTGGGTGTAGTCCATCAGGTACAGAAATATCCACATAATCACAATCTTGAAAATAAAGTAATTAAACGTGAACTTTGCCATGTTTTAATCAGATTTTCATGCTAGCTAGTTTATAATCATTAGACAGATAATTGGTGTATGAACCAATGGTGTAAGACATGTGTTTACAATTTTAGACTCCCATCTGACCCAGCGAAGCACATTATATGGATTTCACTGCTTGGCATTGACAGGAAGAAAACGTTGCCGAAATTGACACTGATATGCAGCAAACATTTTTATGACAAGGACTTCGAAAATGATCTTGCTGGAAGAAAGCTTTTGAAGGATGGTGCTGACCCAGTAGATGTTCGCTCCATACATGATGAACAGAAGTATGCAAGGTAAATATATTCATTATTTTACTGAGTTTTTTTGACATGCTATTAATAGCATACAGGTACATTTGCCCTATATATTCATATTGATTAATATTTACTCAACGTATTACATATACAGCAACACTTACTCCATCAAAGGAATCAAGCTCAGAAGCCCATAGCAGTCAAGGGAGCCCTGTCCGAAAGCGGTGAGTAGAGTTCTGTACTGACTTGAACTATTCTCATATAATAAGTTTATACTACATATCAAAATAGATGGATTGGTACAATAAAATAAGTCAGTGTCTGTGTGCTTCAAGTGTGCTTTAATAAATGTAATACGTACATTCAAGTACATTACCACAAAATTATTGTGAAAACTTATCTAGATAGCATTATGTGTATGTGAAAGGATTTTGGTTGTTTACATGTGTTGTCCCAGTATTATTAAATACTTTTCATTTTAGATTGAGAATAGAAGAATTAGCTATACCAGGGCCTTCTCATGTGGTGTAAGTATCCTCTTGATGTAAATTATTTTATTTACTCATGTGGAAAACCTTTTAGCTCAAATCCCATTCCTTTTCCTGATGAAGCTTCTAAGATGGTAGAGCCTCTAAATTGTGCAATCATTCACATCATCTAGTACTGCAACAGCTTCTGAACAGGAGTGTGAGACAACACGATTGGCAATTGGAGGAAATGTCACCATACAAAAAGTCAAACCACCATGTAAGAGAAGGTATTTAAGTGATACAAGAACTTGTTCCTTACAGCAATAGCTATTTTGTATCAAGATAAATAATGATATATAATATTATTTAATGAATAAAGTATATAGTTAACACATTTATCCTTTTCAGGCTAAAATGTTATGTTGGAGATTTATCAAGCGATGACTTTTCTACTCCCAGAAAAGCAAAGTCTAATTATCGGTTGATGAAAACTTCCCTGATGAGATTGAGAAAAAAAGTAAAAAGTCTCCAAACAAGTGTTGGTGCTTTGCCGAGAAGAATGAAAACTCTAAGTGGTTTATTGAAACTTTCGAAGCAGAAGATGCATATAACAGATTCAGCTGAAACTGTATTGAAGGTAAGCAGATTGATGAAATCTCTGTGTCCCAGATATCCGTATTTATTTGTTTGGTGCGATTGATCAACTTTTTTCAATATAATAATTTTCATCAACACTTAACATACCATAACTGGTCAAAATACCATTGAAAATAATCATATCATCTTATCGCTTTTGCACATAAGCTTTATTATTTTTTTCTATTAATTATAGCAGTTGATATTCTATTTTTTATTAGTATTTTGTTTATTTTGACCAATACTTGTTACAGAAAGTAAACAAGCTGCAGACAATTACTCTACTGTTATGTGTAATTTAGTCCTAGATGAGACGTCTATTCGGCAACAAGTTGAATGGACGGGTAGTAAGTTCACGGGGTATGTAGATATTGGGGCAAACATAGAATCAGATGTTCTACCAGAAGCAAAGGAGGCGTTGGTTTTTATGTTAGTATGCTTGAATGGAGCATGGAAAATTCCGGTGGGTTATTTTCTGTTGGATGGCTTGACTGTTATGAAAAGGCAGAAATCGTAAATAAAATGCCTAACCTTCATCCACACTTCTGGAGTTACTGCAGCATCATTAACATCTGATGGTGCTCCAGTAAATTTCACAATGGCTTCTTGTCTAGGGGCAAATCTAAATGATGTAACAAACTTGAAAACTTATTTTGTCCATCCTATAATGAGTCAAAATGTATATACTCGTATATTCCTAGATCCAAGCCACATGATAAAATTAGTCAGAAACGCTTTTGGTTCCCTCAAATATTTATGTGATTCTGAGAATAATCAGATAAGTTGGGATTATTTTATGAAGTTAGTTGATGTAGAAAATACCGAAGGTTTACATTTGGGCACAAATATAGGAAATCGTCATCTAAAGTGGACGAGAGAAAAAAATGAGGGTCAAAATAGCTACACAAACTTTAAGT
>CAVLJG010000001.1:69537925-69556192 GCA_963669975.1 Acanthoscelides obtectus | reverse complement strand
TAAATTTCAATCTGGACTATTTTTTTTTTTTTTTTTTTTTTTTTTTTTTTTTCAATAAAAAAAATACAATTGCCGCATCGGCCTGATGGTCATTAGCGGCGGAGCAGTACACAGTGTTACACTAAATTTTATGAGCATAGTTGGTGGCTTGTAAAAATAAGAGTAGATTGTTTATGTTACATTCTGAGCCTATAATGTCTATTAAGCTAGATCGTAAGTTGGAGGACACTCTTTGGTATTCTAGCATGGGACACTCCACTAAAATGTGCTTAACGGTGAGGGACACTTCACAAATTGTACAAAGAGGTACGGGATCTCCCGATATGAGGTAACCATGTGTGGCCCTGGTGTGTCCCAGACGAAGACGGGTCAGCAGAACCTGGTGCCTTCTATTTGTAGTGTTGATCTGCCAGGAACCAAGACGAGATTTCACTTCAAGAAGCTTCGCTGATCCGCTTCTCCATTTATTGTTAAACTGTTCTATTGCCATGTTGTGGAAGTATGTCTTGATATCGGAAACAGGAATCTTTTGTATTGTCTGCATTTTGGCGTCCGCCGCTGATCTTGCGCCCCTGTCCGCCATTTCGTTGCCCAATATGGATTTATGTGAGGGAACCCATAATAGAGTTATCTCCTTGTTTAGAAGTAAGTTCCGGTGTATTTCCTCCTTGATTAGGTTGACCAGTGGATTTTTGGGATTCAGTTTGTTTATGGACTCGATTGAATTTAAGGAGTCTGTAATTATTACCCACCTCTGATAAGGACTGTTTTTGATAAACTGGACAGCTTCTCTGATTGCGTAAAGCTCACCCGTCAATATGGATGCTGCTGCTGGGAGCTTCAGTTTTATTGTGGATGTGGGAGTGATGACTGCTCCTACGCTTTGCTTTGTTTTTGAAGCATCAGTGTATAATTGTTTTGACCCTGGATAGTCGCTTATGATATTACAGAAATTCTGGTATATAACTTCATTGGGTGTTTCGGTTTTGTTGAACTTGGAGTGTTGTATTGGTAACTGGTTGACATATAATCCAAGGCGGGATGGTATCGGTGACAGTAGTAAGTGTTGACGGTACGTTCTGGATGTCGAGACTTCTTAAGTAGACTCTGATTCTGTTGTGAAAAGGAGTGCCTGTTATGCTATTCCTATAGGACCTTGTAGTGGCTAAATATTTATGGGCTGATGTATTGATATTTGCGATTTTCTTATTAAAATATGTGAGGCTCATTATCTGACGTCTTATGTGTAATGGTGCTTCTCCCGATTCACAGTACAGACTGTCTACCGGTGTGGTTCTGTATGCTCCTAATATTAATCGCAGCGCAGTGTTGTGAAGCACGTTTAAAGGTTTGAGAACTGAAGGTCTTGCTGAGTTGTACGCGATGCAGCCATAGTCAATCTTGGATCTTACAAGTGCTCTATATATAGTAAGCAGTGTCTTACTTTCAGCCCCCCAGTGTCTGTTTGATAGGTACTTTAGCATGTTGATCCCTGCTTGACAAGACTGAATGACATCTGTTATATGTTTCTTCCAATTAAGTCGATTATCAAATGTGATTCCCAAGAATTTGATGTCGCTGGTGTACTTTAGAATCTTATTGCACAACTTTAAAGTGGGCTTGTCACGCACAGGCTTCTTCGAGAAAATGATGCAAGTTGTTTTCTCTGTTGAAAAGGTAAATCCTGTCTGCTTAGACCAGTATTCCAGCTTATTCAGGTAATGTTGTAGTAACGATGCATTTGTTGTCAAGTTCTTTCCCCTCACAAATACGATCATATCGTCCGCGTATAGACGGGCCTGAAGAGGTAGTTCGATATCTCTTAGAACGTCGTTAAGTGCTATAAGAAATAGAGTTGGACTAATAATAGAGCCTTGAGGTATTCCGTTGATCTGTTGTTTTTGTTCCGACAGTACACCATTTGTTCGTACTTGGAAACATCTGTTGTCGAGGAAGTTGGAAATGAAGGATAGAATGTTTCCATTGTATCCCCATTTGTGGAGTTTAGAAATGATGTTGTATTTCCAGGCTGTATCAAACGCTTTGTTGATATCAAAGTAAATTGCCATACAATGTTGATTGTCCGAGAATGCTTCATGGATGTGGGTTTCTAAGTCTATTATATTATCTATAGTAGATCTATTTGATCTGAAACCAGCTTGTTGGTAGGCTAATAGGTTTTTATGTTCGAGACTCCACATAAGCCTGCGGTTAATTATTTTCTCAAGAAGCTTGCACATACAGCAGGTTAGTGATATAGGCCTGTACGATTCTGGTAGCTGGGTGATTTATTAGACTTCAGGATAGGAACTGTTATTGCTTGTCCCCATATTTTGGGGAAAACGTTCGTTGTCCAGATGGTGTTGAATATGTGTAATAAGCGGTTATGAGCAGACGGGGGAAGTTTCTTTAGGAAAATAGGCGGAATGTCATCTGGTCCTGCAGCAGTATCTTTCAGGTCGTTGAGTGCATCCAAGAACTCTAATTCTGTGATGGGTAGGTTGATTGGATCGCTGTTGTCTTCTATGGGGATTATCACTGATTCTGCATTTAGTTTGTAGTTCGTAAAGTCTGAACAGTAGTTTCCATGCTGTAGTTGGAGTAATATTTCTTGGATAATATTTCTGATATTTGATGACTTTCAGTGACAGTGTTTTCACCGTCTTTTAGACATCTTATTGGTGAGTAAGTCTTAGTTCCAGAAATGCTTTTCACCTTTTTCCATACTTTGGGCATTGGTGTGTTACAACTAATGCTACTGACGTAATTCTGCCACGATTGTTTTGGTTTTTTCTAGTTATTAGTCTTAATTGGCCTGTTTGTTCCGAAGGTTCCTTAATGTATTGAGATTTTTTTTGTCTTTTGTGCTTATTGACCGCTTGTTTACTCTCTTTGAGTGCAGATTCGCATTCGTTGTTCCACCAAGGCACAGGATTTCTATTTTTTACGTGGGTGGTTTTACCTAGGATATGTTGTGCGGCATCAGTTATAGTCTTGTTGAGCTGTTCCACTATAGAGTCTATGCTGACATTAGATTTTATATTGCGGTCAAGGTTACTATCTATATAGTGTGAGAATGAATGCCAATTAGCTTGCTTTAATCTCCACTTTTGAGGAGGCGTTGATTCAGTGGTTTTGTTGTTTTTATTGTTTGATATAAGTATTGGGAAATGATCGCTTCCATATAAGTCATCTTCTGTACTCCAATTTAGGTGAGTTAGCAGGCCGGGGGTGCATAGGCTCAAATCGATTGCGGAGAGTCTTCCTGATGCGGCGTCGAATCTAGTACAGTTACCGTCGTTCAGCAAGGCTAGGTGGCTTGAGTCCAGGATGCCTCTTACTATGTTTCCTCGTTGGTCATGTTTGAAGGATCCCCACGTATAATCATGTGCGTTAAAGTCTCCAACAATTATGCGAGGAGCGGGAACTTGTTGTATCAAGTCTTCCAGTTCTTTCTTATCCAAAAAGTAGTTAGGTGGGATATATACATTGCAGATATTGACCTTCTCTCCATCTTCTATGGTAACTGCTACAGCTTCTAAATTAGTAACGAGATTGATTTGACTAGATTGCATATACGACTTGGTATATATAGCCACTCCCCCACTTGCTGTTCCCGTATTCCTATTTTTGAAATAACCTATATACTGCTTAGGCGTGTGTGTTTTACTGTCACTAAAGTGAGTTTCCTGTAGGCAAATGATATCTGGTTTGTGATCAGTTAATAACTTTCGAAGCATGGTCAAATGGATACGATATCCATTTAAATTCCATTGTAGAATTGACGTGAATTTTATTGTTATTAAAACGTCGAATCTATGGATGACGTGTCGCTTAGTGATCCTACCGTTTGATCGATGTGGTGTTCCAATTTTTTCCTTAATCTTGTGCATCTGTTCTTTATTGTGCGGTTTGTCAAATGGGGGTAAATTAGGAGAAGCATTTCTATAAGAGCTCTGAAATCTGAGGTATAGTTGTTTACTACAGTAATGGCATCCTTAGCTCCATGTACATTTTCCAACAGACTGGTGAGCTGATCGATGTTCAGTACCGTCTGCTGAGTCTCTATCAAATTTTTGATAGGTTCAAGGCTGCTTTTTATGGGTATTGTTAATTCCTGATCAGGTTTGTGTTTCTTGATGTTATCTGCAGTCGGTTTGGTGAATGTTACTTGATAGCTTTGAGGTGCACCTGTGTCTTCCGTTGGTGTTAGTATTTCTGAGAAGCTCCTTTTGGAGGATACGCTTGGAGTTATTAATTCGTCATTATTCGGTGTTCCTTCGCCGTGCAGGCTAATGATGTTTGTGTTAGTGTTTTGAGGATGTTGGTGGCTGTTTTTGTTCGTAATTGATTTGGTATTTTCTTTGGGCAGATGTATGTGGGCTGTGGTGGAATCTTCTGTAGTTATATCTGATACTACTTGATTTTCGGATGGGTTTGACAGTTCATCGTTGAGGGTCTCTGATTCTGTGGAAGTCTGCGAAATCTGGATCGATGGACACTGTGAAGCAATATGTCCAATAAGTTTACATTTGTAGCACTTTTGACTGTCTAAAGTAAGAAATATACGATAGGTCAGATCGTTGTGCGTTATCTCTATGGATTCTGGGATATCCGTATTCTCTGAAGGTGCTATGTAAACTTGCCTCCTAAAACTCAAAATGTGACTGTACTCCGCTAGAGTGGCTCCAATTCTGAGGAATGAAATTGGAGATAAAAGCTTTAAATGCAATTTTTGCAGCGCGTCGTTTAGAACTGCATGCGGGATGGTCGGACAAACGTTCGATATTACCAGTCTATCAGAGGGGGTAACTAGGCGACGAACTTTTATTATTTCTCCATTTACGGTTAATTCTCCATGCTGTTGTATGAACTGGTCAACCAAACTTTTACTTGAGAGGTAAACACATATTCTGTTGTTCGAGATCCTTGAGCAAAATATAATGTTTTTGGGCTCTACCAGTGGACCTAATTTCAGAAGATAGTCTTGTAGTTTAGCTCCCTCTATAGTGCTGAAAACTATTGCTTGTTCTTTGTTAGGATGTTTTCGCTGTGTTGGGAGACAACTTTTGAGTATGACTTGGGCGTAGGGTTTTGTGATGTGGTAGGGTTACTTGTCATAGTTTGAGTAATCATATTAAATGTTTCTAGTTAGCTCTGGGTGAAGACGATATGACATTCTTCTAGATACGGTCCTGTCCGCAAATGGAAAGGTATGCGGCCAGGAGTTTGATTAATTTACCAGTATGTTTATGATGTTATTGGGTTTTAACGCAGAACTATTATCAGAAAGTGGCCCAAAGGGTACTCACGGTGCCAATCAGTTGTTACGTTCTTCTTGGCGCACTGACTGTATTTTTATAACCAGTAGAACACTACTAAAACCTTGATTTTTATAAGAGCGATTAATTTGTTGTCAGACGCTGCAAATACCGCATCAGTCATCTGTGGGCAAAATTAAATTATTTAAATAAGACAGAAAATCCGGCACCTGTATATTAAAAATATTTTTTGATTTTTCCGAAAACATTCCATAATTCGAACATCTTCTTGCAACAATTAGCTCAAATTACGGAGATTGCACTATAATTATATTACCGATTGCTAAAACTTTCGAAAAGAAACTATTGAGGAGTACTTGTGTAATTTTGCATGATTGAATATTTAACTACTAATAACTAAAGTCATGATTGGCGTAATTTATCTATCTTTGCTAAAGTACAAAACTAAAATTTAATAAAAACTAATGTACTTACTTTTCTCTAGCACTCTCAAACAAAATAACACTGACTCACTATAATTTGGGTGATATACTATCTGTTTATATTTTTTAAATATTTTCTTAGCACTTTCCTTTTCAAGATTCAGGAAACGAGTAAACGTATTTGTCCCACATTCGTATTTATAGAGTGACGAATTGAACAAGTCAGTGCAAGGTAGCGAAGCTCTGAGACTGCGACTCTCAGGTTTTTACAAGTTCAAAATGTATTGCGACCACAAAGCGAATACCAACATCCTACAACTTACACAATTTTATAAATATATATAATAAATGTTTTACTTCATAGGTACTTTTATAAATAATGTATATGTGTTGATATTATAAGATAGTATGATGTAAGTAAATAGGTACTATCAGTGTATGTGTTGAGATCCACTATCGTGGACCCCCATATTCATTTCATGGAGCCCCAAATTTTTTTTCGCTGACGTAGACCCCTTGCAGGTTGTCATAGACCCCTAGGGGTCGATATAGACCACTTTGGGAATCAATGATCTAGATTATTGATCTAGGTATACTAAATTGAAACCATTACAATTAATGGACTTGGCAGTGTTGGTTAAGCTAAGCAGGTACATTGGTGTTATTATGGGAAGAATTATTGGCAATATTATTAGAAAAGGTGGGATGGGTGTTATTATTATTTAGATTTGGCACAACAAATTAAACGGAGAGCTAAATAAGATTCTGTTAATCTCGTACCTCGGATAACCATTATTAATAAACACTGTTGAGAGTTTACGTAGATTAGAAGCATGGAAAGTATTGTCAAATATGTATGTTGAAATGAAATGAAATAAAATGAAATGTTTATTATTCTTAGCCCTAAAGCTACTTTCTATAGTTTATAATAATGTCTTACTCAAGTGAAAAACAAAAAAAAAACAGTTCTTCTAAAATCACAGTAAATGCAACCACAGCAAATACGAGATATACCATACAATTATCTTAACACAGAAATTACATGTCTTATGCCATTTTATCTAGATACAATTGCTTAACCTTACGAATAAATATATTTACAGACGTCGCTTCTCTAATTTCTGTAGGTAATGCATTAACAAGTCTCAAACCATCACTAAAAAGACATTTTTGCATATGGGATGTTCTAGCGAATTCCATATTAAAAGTGTTACGTGGTCTAATATTATATGCATGCCTCTCGGATCTCGGTATTACATGTTCCTGCAAGTCTTCAGGTAATAATTGATTTTTGGTTTTAAAAATAAATAAGACATTTGACATTTCTATCCTTTGCTGTATTGAAAGCCATTCGACGGTTTTTAACATTAAATTTATATGTGTATAACGTGTACGAAATAAGATAGTACGAATTGCCTTATTTTGTAGTAACTGCAGCCTTGGCCCTAAAGCTACTTCCTATAGTTTATAATGAGTCTTACTCAAGCAAAATGTATTCAGGCAATAATTGATTTTTTGTTTCAAAAATAAATGACATTTGACATTTCTATGCTTTGCTGTATTGAAAGCCATCCGAGGGTTTTTTACATAAAATTAATAGGTGTATAACGTATACAAAATAATACAGTACGCATAGCCGTATTTTGTAGTAACTGGAGCCTTTGAATATCAGTTTTTTTGCATAATAGCAACAATGAAAAACATTAATTAAAATGTGAATATATAATCGTATTATTAATGCGTTTTCTAATATCACGACGATGAACGCAACAGACAGATATTTATTTTTCAATTTATTATTGAAACTCGGGTTAACAACTTAATTTCTGCAGGACTCTTATTATACTTTTTTTTGAGAAATCAACTTCTTTCGTAACACTGCATATGCCGTTAAACTTTGTCGGATAAGTTGTGAAACACCCTATATACAAGAAGACGACTACAGTAACTAAGCTTTTCGGATGATCTCCTAAAAAATCCTATTTTTCCCCCATTTTTTTGCTAACATAATCAACATGCAATGAAAAATTAAGCTGAAAATCTAAAACTACGCCCAAATACTTCATGCTAGATGTATTTTTAATTTAATTACCTTTGTTTTCATTTTCCCCTAATTCAACTTTATCTTCAGTTTATAGTAAGACCTGGAAAATTTAGAAACCTTCCCGAGAACATAGGTTTTGTGTACTAGTCTACCAGTAAAATGTTGATGATTCTTGAGTACAACAATGGAACTGATTGATTTTCATCCTCTTTTTCGATGGTGAATTGAATATAGGTCATAACTGTTGAAGTCTTCAACAATACTGTCCACACCTTGTGATGGAAGACGAACAATAATATCACCTACATATTCTGGCAAAATTGGTGACTGCAATAATCCCATTGGGCAACCAAGACTTTATTTTTTTATACTCCAACTACCACTAAGGCTAAGGCCTAAGCACCCATGGGGTACCGTGGCGCTATAGGGGGAAACGGGGAAAGGGGGGACGTCACACGGACTCTGGCGAGGGAACACGTGTGCAAGCAACATGCACACATTCTGGCCCCGCCTACAAAATCCACAGGATGGTACCTCCGCGTTCGAACGTCAGAGACCGTCTACCACCTATGGACAATCACAACATCCATAGCCAAGAGAGAAATTTCTCTTGGGGCGGGATTCGAACCCACGCAGCGCACAGCGACTGATCAGGAGACCGAAGAGTCTACCACTGCGGCCACCGCTGCTGCCTAAATTGTTATTAAAAGTAAAAAAATTGTTGTGGAAAAGATATTCTAAAATAGTAATAAAGAAATCCAGAGTTAGATTGCAGCATTGACCTATTTGATCCCAGACATTACTGGAAAGTGAGACAACATCAAAACTGGCAATAACACGACCAAGAGGTATCTGTAACCTATTAAATTGTTGAAAGACATCGAAAGAACGCGTGAGTTGCTCACGTAATGTCGGCAGACCCCCTTTTGCCAGTGGTTTCAGTATTTATCCTGGTAAGTCTATCTTTGTGAATTTCTTTTACCACTTTCTCATTTCTTTACAATAAAACTTATCATGAACAATGAAAGCAACGGCTGCGACCCGCTATCAAAAAATTTCTAACTTCAGAACACAACCGTTACTCTGAAGAACAGTGTCCTCTCAATCTATATGATTCTCTTGTTTCAAAACCAATGGAACTTAAATCATGTTATTTTGAAAAAACAACTATTGAATTTATTTAATGGTATTTATATCACGATTAAATTATTATTTTTCATAGCTAAAATGTCACCCCAATGGCAACACATTTTCCCCGGGTAGGTACCTATAAAAATTGTCAACTCGTCGCAAGACGGCTGCTGTGATCGCAACGCAATGGGGCTAACTTCTGCCAATATTTTATGAACTGGTGACATAGTTGCGGTGCAAAGTGCACAATCAGCCTGCGAGCCAATTTTTGTCGGGGAGCATTACTCATGGCATACTATCACGGATGCTGGCGACCTAAGGCATGAATTTAAGTGGCAAAAGTGAGATTTTCAAAAAAAGTAGTGAGAAAATAGTGAGCTTATACAGAAAAAAGTGAGTTAATTTTTTGAGAAATTGAATATGATAATTCCAAATTTAAATGGATAATATAAATAAGAATGTGAAAAAACGAAAATAACTCTTATAAAATCTGTGCTACTGTTTTATTGACGTAAGCAAAAATAATTATTGATATGTATGCATATTTATATTAAGATCAAATGCATAGGATGCATAAAAGAAACCTAAAAAACAACAAATTCTTGTAAATACGGGAGATGTACTTAGATCTATCAAGTATTCTTGCCCAATTGATCAGTTGAAATTTGGTATAGTTATTCTAGATGAACCTATTTTTTGTTGTATACAATAGTTGACTATCCTAATCATCAGACTACTAAGTGAGTCGCCAGCATCTCTGAACTATCCAATAACAAAAACATCGAAATTTGTGCAACAAGCCCGTTGAGTAGTTTCTCAACATCATCGGGTCTTTATAGCAGCGTGTAGCTTAGGCTTAACCTAAACTATACAATGCAATGTCCTACAGGTAGGCATCTGCTTCAACGGGAAAAGCCGCCAAAAAGGCAAGACAAAGCATCCCCCTGCATGAATTACATGTTATAATGATAGTAGAAGGAGCAACAAGCAACACCCAACAACAGCACGTCTGATGTCGTTCAGAATACCTGCCATAATCGCGACAGCTGCAGACAATACACAGGTGATCGTTACAGACACAGCGAAATATAGTATATGTACTTTATCTGAAGTCACTTGAAATAGCATAAAAACCTTTGGTCGGCGCGTCCTTTGTAATTTCATGACGTATCATAGGCGTGCGGTCATTTATTTAGAACGACAATAATAATGTTTTTATATCACAATAAATGGATTTTACTATCTTCTTATTTTTTTGATTTGGGATAAAAAATACTTATATTGGGAGTTTAATTTATGTTGACTGAAAGTTAAGAAATGGAAAAATTACAGAATTCCAACGTTTGACATAGGCAAATATTTACATAGCAGGTAGGTATATAAAAAGGTATATAAAGACTTACATTAGTGGTATTTATATATCATCCTCGCCTTCGGAGCTGTCGCTAGAGTCATCTTGTAGAGGAATTACAACGGGATTTACAGGAGGCAAAACACAATATTCATTTTCTTTTTCAATAATATGCTTAGAACACTGTTTCCATAGGTCTGTGGCAGCAATATGAGATACTGCATCTCTTATTGTGGCCAATAGCGATTCACTTAATTGAGGGGTCTGATTATGTTTTCTTACTTTTTTTTAAAGCAGCCCAGACCAACTCAATCGGGTTAAACATGCAGTAATAGGGAGGTAGACGTAATACTTCATGGCCATTTTGCTGAAGCAGATTGTCAACAACATACTCTTTTTCAAATTTTTGTCTTTTAATAAGATCCAATAATATGGCTTTGGTTGATTTTTGTGGTATTTCCATTCCCTTATCCTGCATAAAATCAATAATGTCTTGTTTTTTTGTGCCTGTATTCGGAATTTTGTTTTTCTGCCGGGAATGGTATGGCGCATTGTCCATAATAATCACTGAATTTGGGGAAATGTTTGGTATTAACTGCTGCTCTATCCACTTTTCAAATAAGTCGGAGGTCATGTCCTCATGATAGTCGGCACATGATTCTTTGATATTTTTGGCAGATAACAGCAAGGCATTAGGTATAAATCCATTTTCACTGTCAGCATGGAGAATAATGATTCGTTTTCCACGGTTGCATGGTGCATCTAAAATGCACTTGTTGCTGTCGTCAACCCAGCCGTACTGCACAACATCATGGGTATCATATCACGTTTCATCCAGGTAAATCAGATTTCTTTTCTGCTCTCTATAGAATTTAACTTTGTGCAAATATTCTTGGCGCAATTCAACGATTCGAGACGACTCCATAATCACCATTCTTTTATCTAATTTTTTGTATTGAAAACCACACAGTTTTACAATACAGTGCAGTGAGTCTAAGCATTTGTAATTATAAAAATCTTCAGGATAATCTTTTAATTTATCCCGTATCATTTCCAACGTGGGCACCAAATTTTCTTTATAAAATCCGTATATTATACGACGAATATCTTCCTGAAAACCCACGTCTATTCTTTTTAATTTTTGCCCTATGCGCTTTCTGTGGAAGGAATGGTTGACTACATCTCCCCTTTTTATAACCCGATAAATGGTAGACCGACTGATTTTTGTCAGGATACAAATTCTGTTTAAAATTTGATTTTGCGAGGAATCTGGATTTTCGTTTTTCAGACAATCATACATATTTAGGATTACTCTTTCGGTCTGTTCCTCTAAATCTTTATGAAAGAATTCTGCCTGCACAGGTTCATCAACCATCTCCTCGTGGCTTGTAGCATTTTCCCAAGGTCTCCAAAGAGCCATATTTAGGACACACAAGAACAATCAACACAACAATTAAATCAACAAGTAAACCGAGTATTCAAAAGTCAAAAACACACAAACTAATAAAAATCTATGAAAAAACACGGACAGACTGAAGAAAACACGTTTATTCACCGCTACACGTCACTGGCTAAACTGTTTCAATTTTCAGTAGCCACCTGCACTTGTTCGGAGCTCTGAAATACACGCTTTCTCATTGGCTATGTCCACGCATAGGCGTGCTTTACTCCACGTGGACCGGTGAAACTGCCTTGATACTATACTTTGCTGCGAAATTTGGCGATTTTTGCAGCAACAGAGCGTGTTAAATATAGACATATAAAACGCACCCGGTATTTCACAGTGTTTCAAGTGACTTCAGATAAAGTATACATATGAATTTTATTCTTTCTGAAACGTCGACTTGCAATTCGTCGTTTGTCTGGGAGGTCCGTAGGACCTTTGATCATTTGTGACTGTCCAAAGTACGTTGGCCGAATCAGTCAGTACTGGTTGCACAGAAATCCGAAAATGTGAAGGAAAAACAAATGAAAAAGAAGAAAGAAAGGAATAAAGGACAAGAGTAAAGAAATCAGAAAAACATATTAGTTTAAGAAGAAACCCTTAAGCTTTTTTACTTGACACGGTTTGATATATCGGCACGGGTCTTACGTCTCTTGAAAAGCGACATTTTGTCGTTTTTTTTTTGACATTTCGTAGGTTTGTTGTTGATGCTAACTTAACACAAGTACACTTGTGAATTCGTTTTGTAGCTGAACGTGTTGCTTAAACGTCAGAGAACAGCGATCATAGGGAGTAAACGTGGAATGAATGAAGGACACTAAAAACACACTAAAAACTACCTAGTCTGCAAGATGACATTTGGTCGTTTCTTTTGTGACGTTTTTCAAGTTTTTTACATAATACCCCTGCCCCCTAGAAGTCTGAAACTTGCTTTTGTAATCTAACACAGTTGTGTTACTTTCTGACACATCATGGCGGCCGAGACATACTAACTATAAGTTAAAGCTATAGGAACGCATTGCGATTTTTTGGTATCCTTTGGTATTCCAAACTCTGTCTCTCTTTGACATCACTTACGTTTACAACACAATTCTTACGATTTATACGTATATATGGGACGAGTATTGTGACTTGTGACAAATTTAAGTCTGAGTAATATATGAGCTATACGGATTGCACTTAAAAAGTGATTTATGTTCTGTTTGTTGCTCAATAGTAATTTGAAAAGTGTGTAAAGCTTGACTGATTTTGTTCGGGGTTGATGTTACAGCGAAGCGCTATGTTAGATGAACGTCTAAATTAGAAAAAAACGTTTATGAGATTTGTTTGGCGGTGCGCCTGTGGCCTATCCAGAAAATGCGTCGATCGATGCTCAACGTCAATACCACACGTCTCCCATCTCTTCCCGCGGATGTGTCTATTTATGTTGCTATATTGAATTCGTTTAAATCACAGAGCTTCTGCCAAACACGTGAATATGTACAGCCCTGTATTCCTGTACTTGTTTCATACAAAGATACATTATCAAAATAGTTACGATCTAACAGATACAGTTTTTTCCAATGATTTTCAACATTTTTACATGCGATTAACACCGATTCGAACACTGAAAAAACAACAACTATGCCGTAATTCTAAGTTCGAAAACGAAACTCTGAAGAATAACTGTAACATCTATATTGAATTTCAAAAATAATTTACTATACTTATTGATATTTTTATCACCTGCTAATATAATAGAAGTGCTTGATTTGCATCATTTACTTGATCTGTTTAATGGGCAGTTCAGAGTTTTAATCCTTAAGCTTAATACATACTAGTAGACCTCGTTGCGCAATTTGTCTAGAGGCAGTCTGGAGACAGTCTCAAGACACGATCTATAGATGGTCTATAGACATCCTTCTTTGTCTCGTCTAGCGTCCATACGATAATGTTAATTTTTCAGTCTCATGTTCGTTTTCGCATTCAAGGACATTATTTTGTGTGGAATGGACTGGGATATGTCTCGGGGTCCCTCAGCATGTCTTATTTTTTTTTCTGTAAACAGACCAATGAAGTTTTTTATGTTTGAATCTTTAATATTATTTCACTAGTTAATTATAAATGCCACGTACTTATTTTGTACTCATATAATAAAATATTGTCTTTCTGACGATTTCCGAGCATTTTTCTTTTTTTTTTTTCAAGCTTTCCTTGACTAGATAGAACACAATGGATTTATGGAGCAAGGCGTAAAATTTTTTATCTTTGTGGAATTGATACATCTTTGTTGCAGATATTATTCTGATATTGCATACAAAACTCAGTAAATTCCATTTATATTTGGGAAGGATAAAGACGTATATGATCTTCCGAAGAAGGGATTTATGCATTGAAGCAGTCAAGAGCATCTTTGAATAAGCCAATCTCGCAGAAACCAAATCATGTTGAAACATACGTGAATTTGCTTTCTGTTAAAGTAGGTATATAAGATCTGTAAAATCATAATCATAAAAGCCTAAAGTTATGAATTTCAAGATGTGCTGTGTGACATAGGCTTACGACTATGAAAATTTATACAGTGTTTCTGATAAAACGCCATGCTTCTTCCAGGGTGTGATAGGGACGTAATATGCAACAGCATTCATCAGAAATTTTCAAAATTGGTCAATTGGAATGTTCTAACATTCTCCTGAAATTGGTCTAAATAATAACGAAGCTACGAGCCCCTTCACACTTCAGTTGGCCCACTTCAAGATTTGTACCAAAATATGCCTTTATAAACTAATGACGAAACTATTTACTTCTAAAACAATTTATTTTCTCAAAAACATTTTAGAAACACTCTAGTCGTAAAAAATACATATTTTAAATTACCTGGACCTATAACTAATAGAACATCTGAACAGATAAACAATGTGCGAAGTTAACAAAGCAACAATTGACAGATTACCATTGGGTAACATCACCTTCATTTTTTATTACGGCTGAAATTCTTTGGCGCATAGTGTTAACCAAGTTTTGGTAAAAATTTGGTGTAAAACAATCCCATATTTCTTGAAGCTTTTGTCTCATTTCGGTGATTGTACGAGCAGGATGATGACGTAGAACCTTTTTCATCTCGTGCCACAAAGTTTCAATAGGTGACAGATCTGGACTGCTAGAAACCCATTTCAAAAGTGGTACATTATTTTCTTCCATCCATTTTATAACCTTTGTTGAGATATGGCACGCTGCACCATCTTGCTGAAACACAAAATCTTGGCCGGATGTCAAACATTCTTCTATCACTGGTAAAAGCGATTCTTCTAAAATTGCCAAATATTTGTTTGTATCCACATTTCCATCCATAAAATGAAGTTTTCCTACTCCTTTTGATGACATACTGCCCCAGACCATAATGGATGCTGGAAATTTCACTTTTCTCTTCAGACAGTCAACATGGAATGCTTCATTTTTTTTTGCGAATAACTCTACTGCGACTGTCACCAACCCAAACTTCGAATCGGCCCTCATCACTCCATTGTATTGAACACCATTGTTGAGGTGTCCATTGTCTATGTTCTTTAGCCCATCTAAGCCGATTTTTTCTTTGCAGTGGAGTTAATAGTGGCTTTTCTTTGGCCTATAAACAAGTTGTGAAACTTTAGGGTTTTTACTTAACTTTTTTTTATAAGAAAACTTACCTTGCAAGTGCTAAATCCCAGTTTGTGGGACTCTCTATGAGTTGTGGACTTCGAAATTCTCCTTCCAACAGCGTCACTCCACAGAGCACTTAATTGTAAATAATTGGCACGCCTGTTTTTCACGATTATTCTTCTTAATGCTCTTCGGTCGGCATTTGTGATATTACTTTTTTTCACATATCGTGGCTTAATATTAACTGAACCAGTTACGTTATATCTTCTAACAATATTTCTTACACTGTACCGCGATAAGTCTAACAAAGTTGCAATTTCTGAGTTTGATTTCCCAGAATTAAAAAATTTAATTATCAGTAACCGAATTTTCTCACTAATAATCTTTCCTCTACCCATTTTGAAAACCTTAACTACTCTAAACTATTTTAAACGTATTCTGACAGCTGTGATTAATAAAAACAATTGTCATGGCTTTTATGTTTCACAGCCACCTATGCGTTATAGACTTATTTTGCATTGAAATGAAAATAGGTTGATATGATGTAACTGCAACATGTGTTATTTTTATGCTGCAAATTTGATTAGTGATAAAGTTGGTGTCTTCTACTATATATTATAAAAATATTCATTGTTAACATTTTAAACCTATAACACCCTGCTACATTTTTATTATTTGTGTTTGATAAGAAAAAAACTAAGATTTCAATAGTTGGGCCAACTGAAATGGGAAGGGGCTCGTATGTGAGAATTCGATTGATTTTCCTAGTTTATACTCAAACTAAGCTAATATAACCAAAAAGGTGCAAAATACTACATACAATGAAATGATAGCTATTGCAAAAAATAAAATTGTATTAAATTTCAGTTTCCTTTTGAACAAAACTGTATCTAGCTCTAAAAATTGCTAGTACTTTGCTAAAAAAAACTTGTCTGTATAGTCAGGTTTTCCAAAGGTATGAAACATCAGTGTAGAGGATGTCATGGAATAGTTGATGAGATGTTATATGAAGAATAGGTTTTTTGTCTTTTACTCAGAAAATTCTGCATCTGGTGTTCCTAATATTCGTCAACATGGGCAATGGCCACTAAAATTTTTGTCCCAAACTAATACTAAGCACGCTGTTTGCATAACATCTATAAGAAGTTGATTTATATAAAACACAAACGACATAAAATTATGAAAAATAACATGCATCATTAATGGAACCCAGAACTTATTAAAATATAGATATGATACATGAACCAGTACTTTTGAACATAATTAGATCACTATGATGCTATACAGTGGTTAATTTCTCTCAAACCAAAGTACATTAGACTAAATGCTGTAAAAGCTCGAGTTCAAAAGTCCAGGTCATTTTGTTTATTTGGCTAAATCTGCGTACGGGTTCTGGAAACTCCTTGTAACAGGCTCGTGTTAAGAATGATTTTTGAAAAATAATTACTTTCTGTTTACGAAATAACTCTGCCGAACGTTAACTGAAGTTTCAAGTTGACATCCACAGACGACCTCTTTCATCAACTGGTCGACAACTGCATATCAATTAGCGACGGCAGTACCTGCAACTGGTTGGGTTCCCGCCTCTATACTTTTTGTACACTCTGTGCGATTCTATTTTAAACAAGAGCACTTACTGATTCCAATATGATGCTTCTGTACTGAGAAAACAGAAAAACTTTCATGTATTTTGCTTTTTCTTATAAATTTACAAATAATACCTCGGTTAGCCAATGGGAATGCGACAAATAATAGGTCGATTTTCTAGCTGTTAAATTTAATAACAGGTTTGGACGTTTGTTAATGCATGGCAATCTCGAATTTGTTTAGTTCAATATGCTGAGTTTTTATACATGTTATCATTATAGCTACATACATGTTGAAATGTTTGTATTTTGCATGGAAATAGAATATAAAATGTATTCCTCATCTTTCGTTACATTATAGTAATAATCATTTATTATCACTTTATGGGTTAATGAATTTCTTCAAAGCAATAAAAACAGTATGCACTTTCCATCCTAAATCACAGGTGTGTGTAAACTGTGTCAATCCCTACATCTCCGTGGTGCATAATGGAATTACTATAGACATAGACCTAAAATTACGCTGATAAACTCAGGATTTGTGACATGACAATGTTTGGGTGTATCTTATGTATTTTGAGACGCTTAAATCAAATCTAAAAACAGAATTTTTCTATCACCCACAGATATTCGGTATCATCTACTTTTATGAATTACAATACGTAAAATGTCATATTGCTGCATTTCTCGGCGTTTATGCGATGACGCACATATGTATATAATGTTAAGACCTGTCTATTCCTGTTTATTATATGCGAGCTCTATGTTTAGGGAGCATATTGCGTTTATTAGTAGACTAATAGCAGCCGAGTCAGTTATGTTTTATGTGTTGAAGAGTACTGAGATGTTCCGAGTACTGTTAAATTTTGTTAAAACGGTGTGTTGTTTTTAGTTTATTGTGATCGATACTAGCTTTATGGATAATGCCTAGAAATTGTGTAAATAGTGCGAACAGTTTTTGTTGTGTGCGGAGAGCTAACTTTTAGATCCCAAAAACGTACTTTTACACCCCTTGTGTTGAAAGCATACGAACTTTATTTTGGAATTAAAGTTGGCGACCAAGATTGGTTATGAGGCAACAATCGTAAAATGCCCTTTGCTGTACCAATGGCTTGGAGAGAACAGAGAGCCCATACTACTGATTGCTATTTTTGCCTCACAAATATTAAAGGTATTGGACCAAAATGGAAACATACTTTTAAGTATTTTAATTTAGCATACGCTTTGCGGCCCGTTAAGCATAGTGATGAACTTTCTATCCCAGTTCCACCAGAATCTTGGTCTCTGGATGAAAAAGTCGAATCCGCCGATTCTGAAAGTGATGTTACAGAAAGCGTAAAAATTTCTGATCCTTCGTTTGACAGCGCTGCATTTGATCACACAGGGCGA
>CAVLJG010000001.1:69509254-69537425 GCA_963669975.1 Acanthoscelides obtectus | reverse complement strand
TCTAAACTATTTTAAACGTATTCTGACAGCTGTGATTAATAAAAACAATTGTCATGGCTTTTATGTTTCACAGCCACCTATGCGTTATAGACTTATTTTGCATTGAAATGAAAATAGGTTGATATGATGTAACTGCAACATGTGTTATTTTTATGCTGCAAATTTGATTAGTGATAAAGTTGGTGTCTTCTACTATATATTATAAAAATATTCATTGTTAACATTTTAAACCTATAACACCCTGCTACATTTTTATTATTTGTGTTTGATAAGAAAAAAACTAAAATTTCAATAGTTGGGCCAACTGAAATGGGAAGGGGCTCGTATGTGAGAATTCGATTGATTTTCCTAGTTTATACTCAAACTAAGCTAATATAACCAAAAAGGTGCAAAATACTACATACAATGAAATGATAGCTATTGCAAAAAATAAAATTGTATTAAATTTCAGTTTCCTTTTGAACAAAACTGTATCTAGCTCTAAAAATTGCTAGTACTTTGCTAAAAAAAACTTGTCTGTATAGTCAGGTTTTCCAAAGGTATGAAACATCAGTGTAGAGGATGTCATGGAATAGTTGATGAGATGTTATATGAAGAATAGGTTTTTTGTCTTTTACTCAGAAAATTCTGCATCTGGTGTTCCTAATATTCGTCAACATGGGCAATGGCCACTAAAATTTTTGTCCCAAACTAATACTAAGCACGCTGTTTGCATAACATCTATAAGAAGTTGATTTATATAAAACACAAACGACATAAAATTATGAAAAATAACATGCATCATTAATGGAACCCAGAACTTATTAAAATATAGATATGATACATGAACCAGTACTTTTGAACATAATTAGATCACTATGATGCTATACAGTGGTTAATTTCTCTCAAACCAAAGTACATTAGACTAAATGCTGTAAAAGCTCGAGTTCAAAAGTCCAGGTCATTTTGTTTATTTGGCTAAATCTGCGTACGGGTTCTGGAAACTCCTTGTAACAGGCTCGTGTTAAGAATGATTTTTGAAAAATAATTACTTTCTGTTTACGAAATAACTCTGCCGAACGTTAACTGAAGTTTCAAGTTGACATCCACAGACGACCTCTTTCATCAACTGGTCGACAACTGCATATCAATTAGCGACGGCAGTACCTGCAACTGGTTGGGTTCCCGCCTCTATACTTTTTGTACACTCTGTGCGATTCTATTTTAAACAAGAGCTCTTACTGATTCCAATATGATGCTTCTGTACTGAGAAAACAGAAAAACTTTCATGTATTTTGCTTTTTCTTATAAATTTACAAATAATACCTCGGTTAGCCAATGGGAATGCGACAAATAATAGGTCGATTTTCTAGCTGTTAAATTTAATAACAGGTTTGGACGTTTGTTAATGCATGGCAATCTCGAATTTGTTTAGTTCAATATGCTGAGTTTTTATACATGTTATCATTATAGCTACATACATGTTGAAATGTTTGTATTTTGCATGGAAATAGAATATAAAATGTATTCCTCATCTTTCGTTACATTATAGTAATAATCATTTATTATCACTTTATGGGTTAATGAATTTCTTCAAAGCAATAAAAACAGTATGCACTTTCCATCCTAAATCACAGGTGGGTGTAAACTGTGTCAATCCCTACATCTCCGTGGTGCATAATGGAATTACTATAGACATAGACCTAAAATTACGCTGATAAACTCAGGATTTGTGACATGACAATGTTTGGGTGTATCTTATGTATTTTGAGACGCTTAAATCAAATCTAAAAACAGAATTTTTCTATCACCCACAGATATTCGGTATCATCTACTTTTATGAATTACAATACGTAACATGTCATATTGCTGCATTTCTCGGCGTTTATGCGATGACGCACATATGTATATAATGTTAAGACCTGTCTATTCCTGTTTATTATATGCGAGCTCTATGTTTAGGGAGCATATTGCGTTTATTAGTAGACTAATAGCAGCCGAGTCAGTTATGTTTTATGTGTTGAAGAGTACTGAGATGTTCCGAGTACTGTTAAATTTTGTTAAAACGGTGTGTTGTTTTTAGTTTATTGTGATCGATACTAGCTTTATGGATAATGCCTAGAAATTGTGTAAATAGTGCGAACAGTTTTTGTTGTGTGCGGAGAGCTAACTTTTAGATCCCAAAAACGTACTTTTACACCCCTTGTGTTGAAAGCATACGAACTTTATTTTGGAATTAAAGTTGGCGACCAAGATTGGTTATGAGGCAACAATCGTAAAATGCCCTTTGCTGTACCAATGGCTTGGAGAGAACAGAGAGCCCATACTACTGATTGCTATTTTTGCCTCACAAATATTAAAGGTATTGGACCAAAATGGAAACATACTTTTAAGTATTTTAATTTAGCATACGCTTTGCGGCCCGTTAAGCATAGTGATGAACTTTCTATCCCAGTTCCACCAGAATCTTGGTCTCTGGATGAAAAAGTCGAATCCGCCGATTCTGAAAGTGATGTTACAGAAAGCGTAAAAATTTCTGATCCTTCGTTTGACAGCGCTGCATTTGATCACACAGGGCGAACTTAAAATCCCAGCCAGAACTTTTAGCGTCAAGATTAAAAGGATGGAATCTTCTCCACGGTGATGTTAACATTACTTTTTACCGAAAAACTACACACACGTTTTCCGTCAAGAAAGGGAGTTGATATATTGCTCCGATGTCAACAATTTGTTTGACGCGAGTTACGCCACTGGAAATGCATAGGTTCGAAGAAAGAAGACGCTGCATCAGCTTTTTCCATTCTTATCTTACACACACACTTGCATTGTTATTCAGATTCACTTTGCTTTTGATACAATCAACTCTGTAATTCTTCTTAATAAAAATGTGTTAGTTCGGTCTGAAAAAGGTATTTTGAGTTTTGTTTTAAAACTCATCGTCGCAAGCTCCCGTCCTAACTGGCGCAGTTAGCAGTAGGATCTGGTCGAGAAGTTCCGCCGTGCCACGAAATTTCTGTGAGTTTCAGCCCTTGACCAAACGGATCTACCTGTAAGGGAATAATTACTTGGAAGCCGGCAAGAGTTGAGGTCAAGAAGTTGGACTTATCAAGTGGAGATTGGTGAGCCATCCTTTTTCCTATAATTCCTTGCTTTCCGTGTTGGTTCAAAGGCAAAGTATCTCCCTAGGGTACCAGCACATATGGTACTTTAGCGTTCATTGTATGTGGATCAATGCATATAATCGAGTCTAAGAGTTAGTGAATATAACTTCTTCAGGCATAAAAATTAAGCAAATTAGAGATAAGAAAACAAGACAACAGAAAATAAGTCAACATTGAGGACTTACTGGAAAACTTTAATAACTTAAGCTTAGATAGTCCTACTAGTAGTAGTAGTAATATTAGCACAATGAGTACTGAATCACAGGTGAATTACCAGCTATTGAGACTACATATAGACACAATTCCAAATTTTAATGGTGTTAATAGTACTTTAGAAATTTTCCTTGAACATTGTGATCATCTGATTGACAGTTATACAAACTTGAACACTTCTAGTGACCCTCTTAATGGTTTTCTGATAAGAGCTATCGTAAGCAAATTAACAGGCAATGGGTTAGCTTTGGGAATTTGGATTGCCTTGTTCAGGAACTAATTGTTATAAATCCTCATAAAAATGAATCTTTCTTTAATTTTGGGCAAAGAATTCAAAAGGCTAGGAGTGCAATAGCTTCAAAATTAATATCAATGGATGTATCAGTTGCAGAAAGAACTTTTCAGATAAAAAATTATGACGAATTATGGTTGAAAACTTTTTCTCGTGGTCTCACAGGTAGAGTACAAGATATGGTTAGACTTACAAATCCAGATAGCCTCGAATTAGCTATTTCATATGTGTTAGAGGAAGAAAATTTCATGTACCATCAGAGACAATTTGGTTCAAAGCTCTGGCAATAATGCTTCTAGTCAGAACCTTCCCAAATCTCAGCTACCAACCCATATTCCACAAAATTTCAATCAGGACAGTTTTGCTTCTTTTCCACGATATCCAAATGTAATGCAACAGCGTCGAAGTAGTTTTCCTTCTCAAGCTATAAACATTCAACCAAAGCAAAATATTCCAGCTCCTAAATTTTTCACGAATCAGCAAGTGTTTGGAAAACAGCATTTTCCTCCAAGAACTCATAATGTCTTTAAACCTACAGGTCAAACACCTCAAATTAAACCCGAACCTACGTCAACCACTTCTAGAAATTCTAACGTTCAGAGATGGAATCATAATAGAAATTATTTTCAAAGCTCACGACCTAAGAATTTTAGTGGTCAGGAACTTCATAATTTATAAAGTACCTCAGAATACAACCCTGATAGTGATGAGCAACACGAAGAAAATTATGATGAGAGTAGCGATTTTTCATTCCATGAATTTCCTTGCAAACAATATGATAATTTACAAAATACTGATGTCTGCCAAGAAGAGCAGAATGACATTGAACAAAATTTTCATCAGGACCAGCCTCCGAAAAATCTTACATAATAATTTACCATACATTTATATACCTGAACTAGATGCGAAATTCCTATTAGATACCAGAAGCACGAGAACTTTAATTAGTCCAAATTTAGCTCATACATATTTTCTAGACTATATTCAGAACGAACATTTTAACATACAAACCTCTCACGATATAAGTTACCATTCATTTTGACTTGCCTTATTGCACCGAATCCGCGTATACCTCGAGAAAACTGTTGAAATATTTTATTACTCTCTACTGCAACTATTGTTGGGGTGCAGCTCCGTTGATATTCTTGGAGGATAACAGATTTTCCAGTGGCAAACATTTTTTCGGCCAATACAGCGAAGAATTTTGACAAAAGATTTGACATCAATCATCTAGACTAGAAGAAAGTGATACGACCATACTGGGTACTCCATGAATAAGAAAAAAAAGAAAACTGCTTCAGCTACGTCTGAGAGTGCTAAAATGGTGGTAACCAAACCAAGTGATGCACCAACGGAAACACCTAAAAACAGTAAGTGCCTTAGAACAACAAATGAGGAGCTAAAACAGTAAATAAAAATATTATATGAAAAAGTTAATTCATACAGTTAATTATTAATAGAAAAAGATAGATTGATTGAGCAACTTGTAAACGAGAACACTAGATTTCAAGATCAGCTGAATTTATTGTCGACAAATATTCCTGAAAAAGAAACTGTAATTGACGCGCTCAAGAAACTGAATACTAAGATTGACATAATTGAAAAATCAAGTATGACAAGCACTACGTATTCGCAAATTGTAAAAAAGACCTATGCTACAAAAAGCAAGGAAATCCCATTGAAAAGCATAGTGATTATACCAAGCCAGCCACAAACAAGCCTCAAGACGCGTAAAGATCTAGACAAAAACTTAAACTTGTCTAAACTTCAAATCAAAATTGACGACGTGAAGAATTTTAGAAACGGTGGTGTGGAAATTAAGGTCCACGAAAGTAGTCATGCCCAGTTAAAGGAATAAATTCAGAAAAAATTGTCAGCATCGTACCAGGTGTCTGAACCGAAAATGTTTAGACCTAAAATCAAAATCGTGGGCTACCATACAGATGAACAAATTACCGAAGAAGAGATAGTAGAAGACATCACAAGACAGAACCATTTCATAGAAAAAGAAGATATTAAGATAAATTTTATTAAGTATATTGCTCAAAAAAAAATTTATATTATTTACGCAGAAGTCACAGGTAATTTATTTAAACAGATTTTTGAAGATTATAATGGAAAAATTCTATTAGGATTTCAAAATGTATCCGTATACAAAAATAATGAAGTGTCTCAAGGCACAAATTGTTTCCGATTTAATCATTCTGGAAAAAAATGCCAAAATCCTAAAGTCTGTGCGCAGTGTGGAGAAAACCATGACACTTCCTTTTGTAAGCAGGCACATTCGAAATGTTGCAACTGTTTGTATTCAAATCACCAGTATAAAAAATCTTACAGTACCGATCATCTTCCGACAGACAGAAATTGCCCAGTGTATGAATTCTTTCAACAAAGACATCTCTCACGAATTTTATTTTGATCATTTTAGAATTATTTAGAATACTCAAAATTTTTTCTAAATTATGTACGATTCAAATACTCTTAATGGCTGGTAGTAAAATGCTTATCGGACACTTGAATGTACGTTCCCTCATGTCTAGTTTTGATGCTATTGTAAATTTAATAGCATTAGAAAATTTTGATGTATTCGCTGTTACAGAGACGTGGCTAAATCAAAATATTACTGATGATGTGGTTAATATTAGCAACTATTGTTTCTTGCGTTGTGATAGAGAATCTCGTGCTGGTGGAGTTGGAATCTATGTTAAATCAAATTTACATACTGAAAAGGTAGATATTCATAAAAATTTTGGTGATTTTATCGAAAGCATTTGGGTTAAATTGGTTGCGGGTAAGTGTGAACTGTTAGTAGGTGTTTTGTACCGACCACACTCTAAAAACATACAACAATGTGCAGATTTATTAAATGGTTTCCTACCCAGCCTCTCGTTATATCATCATGACATCGTGATATTGGGAGATCTGAATATGAATTTTTTTAATAACAATATATTCTGAGTTTTGAGCTGATGGGGTTCACACAAATCGTAACGGAAGCCACCCGTGTCACAGATAGTACTGAAACATTAATCGATCCAATATTTTTAAATAATCCTCAAATATGCAGCTATTCTTCTGTCATGGACACGAATGGTATTTCGGACCACAAACTCGTATTTTTTCATTTTGACATTCCATCTTATAAAAGAAAACAAAAATTTATCACAATCAGGGATTTTAAACATTTCAGTGAGGATGATTTTCTTATCGATCTTTCTACATCGGGCATAGATGAATTATTTACGAAATCTAATATTGATGAGAAGGTAATGCACATTACAAGCGTTATCGTGGACACCTATAATAAACATGCAGCTTTTAAAACTGTAAGAGTTAATAAGCCACCATCACCTTGGTTAACAAATGAACTACGCACTGTTCTTGATGAAAAGAATAATGCACAAGCTTTATATAAAACTAATAAGACTGTGGACGCCTATAATATCTTCAAGTCGCTTAGAAACCGTGCTCTTAACATGATCAGGAGGGACAAAAAGACATATATCGAAAATTTGGCAAATGAAAATGATTCAAAAAAATTGTGGAAGTCTCTCAAACAACTTGATATAAATTGTCGTAGTAAACCAACCCTTCCGGCAAGTTTTAATGACCCTACCAAAACTAATGATTATTTTATGTCTGTTTATAGCTATAAACCTGTTGATTCACTAGTTTGCGAAAACTATTTCAAAAATAAATTAAGCTCTGAATATATTTTTTCATTGAATAAGATTAGTTCAAATGACGTATTACAGGCAATAGGGAGCCTAAAATCTGATGCGAAGGGAATTGATGCTATATCCCTGTCAATGATCCAGCTTTGCCTGCTAGTTATTCTCCATCACATCGTCCACATCTTTAACGACTGTTTGGAAAAAGGCTACTTTCCAAACACATGGAAACAAGCTCTAATTATTCCAATTCCTAAAAAAATGAAACCCACTGAGTATAATGATCTCAGACCTATCAGTTTATTACCAATTTTATCCAAAATTTTAGAAAAAATTATAAAGTTCCAATTGACCGCTTACCTAGAAAAATTCTTTATACTTCCCGACACTCAATCCGGATATAGAAAAAATTATAGTATCTACAACATCTGCCCTACTTAATCTGCAAGACAATATTTTAAGTGCCTTAGATAAGAAAATGGCACTAGCCTTAATCTCTATAGACTGTTCGAAAGCCTTTGACAGCATCAATCATAAATTATTACTTGCGAAATTAAATTGCATAGGTCTTGACAGTGTATCCCTTTCAGTTTTCGACAGTTACCTTCATCAAAGAACTCAGTGTGTTTTTCTCAATCAAGAAATGTTTCAAGTGACAATAATTCCCTCAGGCGTACCAAAGGGCTGTGTATTGGGACCGCTTCTGTTCCTCATATATACGTTCGACTTAAGCAAAAGTATTGATAATTCTCATGTCCAGTCATTTGCAGACGATACGCAATTGCTTCATTATTTTAACCCAGATAATGTCAATAATATTACACAAATTTTACAAAACGATGTTAATAAATTAATTAAATACTCTTTAGATCACAATCTACTTATTAATCCACAAAAATCTAAAATGTTATTATTTTGGGCACAAACAACACAGCTCTCGAACATTCAGATAAATAACCAAATCTTGCAATTTTCTGATTCTGCAAAAATTCTTGGTGTTGTTTTTGATACAAAATTAGGGTTTATTGAACATGTTAAAAGTCTATCTCAGAAAACCTACCTACGGCTGCGCACTCTTATAGCAAACAGGTATTTACTAAATTTTAAGACGCGTAAAAAACTATGTGAAGCATTGGTCATATCTATACTAAATTATTGTAATATCGTATACTATACGTGTTTAGACAATTTCACTAAAAACGTTATTCAAAACAACTGAATACGATTCATTTTTGGCTTACGTAAATTTGATCATGTATCGGCGAAATATCCCGTTCTAAACTGGTTTAAAATTAATGACATGGTCAAGTATCACTATTCAGTTTTTGTTCACAAATTGCTGCTCACGTCTAAACCTTATTACTTGAAGGAAAAAATTTCATTTAATAATGATGTTCACTGTAGAACTCTCAGAGAAAATAATATTTGAATACCCCTGCATACGTCTACACTTTTTAAACGCAGTTTTTCTTACAATGTTGCTAATATTTATAATGACCTTCCTAAAGTATATAAAAAATTTTCATTACCTGTCTTTCGACAAAAAGTTGAAACATTATTACTCAACCATCCAAACATATAATTTACGTAATCATTCATTTCTTTTTTATTCCATCTTTAATTCAGATTAATAATTTTTTGGTGCATTTGGGTTTGGAAAGTATACCTTTTTCTCTTTTTTTTAAAATTTTACTTTCGATGTAATGAACCAAATCTGTTTGTGGATAGTGTATTCTTTTGAACATCTGCTAGAGACTATATGGTTAAATGTAAGAGTAGCAGCATGCTAAACTTCGCCATATAAGTCTGACATTTGGCTATACTACAATGTAATTGTGGATAAATAAAGACGTCTATTATTATTATTATTATTAGTTATTCCAGTTTTTGACATTTTCGAAACTGATCAATGGCATAAATTTTATATTTTCGATTTATATTCGAAGTATGATGGTCTTATAGGTATGGATTTATTGCAACAATTACATGCTATAGTAGACATTCAGGATCAACTTTCAATTACACCAGACTGTCGAATACCTATTTGTATGAATGAGGAAAATAAATTACTGAAGAATTTTCAGCCTTGCAATTATACAGTTGTTGATGGATTAGGGATTTTTAAAGAAATAGATTTTGGCAATAACTTGAATTCCCCTACAGCCGTAGCGAACATAAAAAATTATTTTGCTATCACAATCATCCATAATCCAAATCCTAAGCCATTTGTGGTTACGATTACAGCACCATTTGATATCGAATTAATTAATCCTATAGACATAAATTTTATATCCCAAATTAACGAGAACATTAAATTCACAAAGAAATACGGTAACGTTTTGAAACAAAATTAAAAAAATATCAATTTGGATCATTGCAATGAAGAAGAGAGTAGAGCTATTAGAAAATTGATTTTTGAATTTAGAGATATATTTTATTGCGAACAAATTAGTCTTAGATTTACGACTCAAATCAAACATAAGATTAGGTTGACAGATGACACACCTATTTATACTAAATCGTACAGATTTCCAGAAATACATAAACCGAAAGTAAGCGAACAGATCAATAAGATGCTGAAACAAGGTATCATTAGACATTCAAATTGACCCTATAGCAGCCCATCTGGGTAGTACCAAAAAAATGGATTTATCTGGTAAACAGAAGTGGAGAATTGACTATAGAAAATTAAATGAGCATACAATAGATGATAAATTTCGTATACCCAATATTACAGATATTTTAGACAAACTTGGTAGATCAAATTATTTTACAACTCTTGATCTTGCATCTGGATATTATCAAATTCAAATGGACGAAACTGATATTCCTAAAACAGCTTTTTCTGCTATGAATGGTTACTTCGAATTCTTGAGAATGCCTCAAGGGTAAAATTAAAAAAAATATATTTAATAGATTGAGACAAGCTAACTTTAAAGTCTAATTGGATAAATCCCATTTCTTACAGAAATCTGTAGAATATCTAGGACATTGTGACCCCAGAAGGCATTAAGCCAAACCCTTCTAAAGTAAATGCTGTTAGAAAATTTCCGATTCCGCGAACACAAAAAGAAATAAAGTCATTGTTAGGACTAGTTGGATATTATCGGAGATTCATTCCAGACTTTGCGAAAATTACAAAACCTTTAACGTCATGTTTGAAAAAAAAAATGCTAAAATCATACATACACCGAGTTTCACTGAAAGTTTTAATACTTGTAATAAGGAAATATTATGTAACGATCCCATCCTAATTTATCCAGATTTCACAAAAGAATTCATACTAACTACCGATGCTAGCGAAGTAGCAATTAGTGCAATTTTGAGTCAAGGACCAATTGGTCAGGATAAAACCTATAGCTTACGCATCCCGTACTTTAAATGAAAGTGAACCAAGATATCACTCTGCAGAAAGGGAAATGCTTGCTATTTTGTTTGGATGCCAATACTTCCGCCCTTACATTTTTGGTCGTAAATTCACTATAGTCACTGACTGTTTTATTGTCAAACAGCCAAATTGGTCAGGTGGAGACTTCGACTACAGGAGAATGATTATAAAATTTTATATAAGAAAGTTAAATTAAATTCTAATGCAGATGCTTTGTCCCGTGTTCAGATAAATATGCACGAAACAGACTCAAAATTAGCTAATCCAGGCGATGTAGACACAGATATTTTGAAATTTTTAGCAGATATTGCTAATAATACACAAAATTATGATCAAAATCCGGAACCTAACGAAGCAGGTCCATCTTTTAGAATAAATATACTTCAAGATTCCACCCCCAAATTCATTAGATGACGAAACAGCGCATTCTCTATCTAAAGAAGTAGAAAATAATGGCATACCTATACAAGAAACTATAATCAATAATGAGTTCAAGCAAACTTATATTTATAAAGTAGGCAGGATAAGATTTCTGTAAAGAAGGAAAGTTATGGTAATCATAAAATTCTTAAAGTTAACATACCTCCAGAAAACAATAAGAACCTAATATTTGACTTTATGAGGGATTATTTAACTGACACGACATACTATATTTATTTTGAAAATGAAGAGTTAATTGCTCATTTCACGGACGTTTATTCTGAATATTTCAGTAATAAATTACTGAAACTGATTAGGTGCACAAGCCGTGTCGATACCGTCCCTGGCGTAGACGAGCAGGTTATGTTAATACAAAATTATCATGAAGGAAAAAAGAATCAACCTCGCATAGAAGAAACACTTCAATCATTAAAGATTAAATTATTATTGGCTAAATATGAAACAAAGTATTACAAATTATATCAATGCGTGTGATATTTGTCAAAGGGCTAAATATTCAAGACAAAATCTGTCCCTCTAGTACTCTCTGAAACGCTTTCAAAACCCTTTGAAATATTACATGTTAATACATTTTTCTATAATGGGAGTAAATATACTACAGTAGTAGATGCTTTTTCTAAATTCGGGCAAGCATTCTTCATAATTGGTAAAACAGCCATTAGTGTCTGCAAAGCACTCACAAAGTATTTTAGTAGCTTTGGCACACCCGAAAAAATCGTACTAGATTCAGGAAAGGAATTTAATAATGAAACTGTTAAAGAATTGTTGAAATTGCATAAAATTAAAGTACATTTCACTACACCACAACATCATGAATCAAATGGCATAGTAGAAAGGTTTCATTCAACCCTTATTGAGCATTTGAGAATTTTGAAAGGAAAATACCCAAATGAAGATGATCTCATTGATTATGCCATTATAGGTTATAACAGTTCAATGCATAGCGCCACCAAGACATTTCTGCTATGGAAAAACGGTACTAAGGCAAATGGAGTGTCAATTTGCTTGCTGATTATTGCTGGACAATGTTATAAGAGATACTTCAGGAGCAACATATCGCCGTAAAAAATGTTTCTTCGAGTGTTTATTAGTACTATTACACACATATCCTTATATTTTAAGAGTATAAGCAGCACATAAGATGCCTTATTGCAAGAAAACCGTGGGTGTTAGAAAAAATCGAATGCTATTTCCGACTTTTTGTTTTGTCCATGTCACAAAAAAATATTTTGATTTTGTTCACCAGTGTTATTAGTAATTACTGAAAAATAAGAGTTAAAAAAATTATAATGGTAATAAAATATTGGTGGTTGGTAGGGACACAAAACATAAATACTGAAGAAGTTTAATTCCACTGTCCACGCTATTCAAGGGCAACTCGGCTGACTTATGTCATGCAGCGGCCATTTCTGAGGGTGCGCCATGGTTGCCAGATTGTGCAATAATACCCTGCAACGTATCCAGCTCTACATATTAATCTGAGGTTGATAAAGTTTTATATATGTATATAGAAATTTGGTGAGATATGAGAGACATAAATTGCATGTGTTATTAACAATTAGCGATATCGTGACGAATACTTAGTAAGGTTCAGAAGAAAATAATCTATTGCAAAATACCCTAATATATATTTAATATATAAACCTTTACACGTTTTTCTTCAAAGTTTGCTTAAAAGAAGAAGTTCTGATATACGCATAGCGGATTGTTCATGAAAATTTACTAGGTGTAATGATTATAACCAGCTTTGGTAAATTGTTAGATCTGGAATGGGAAAGATCCTCTCCCATTTCTGAAAATATTTTTGGTATCATTTAACCGTTGAAATCAGTGCGTAACAACTGTGAGATATGAGTTATAGCATAATCTGCTGTCTTATCAACACAAATTTAATACATAGGTCGCTCAGCCGTGGGGATGCAGTGGTCCAGGATGATAAGTCACGGCAGCAACTAACGAGTTGAGCACATCGGGTAACAACGTATGAAATGAAACTCGCTACAAACTTCTCAAATTTCAAGATATTGTACAATTTCTTTGAAAACGATGAAAGATATGTTTGATTTGACAATATTTTATTTAATATAAGTCTGGCGATCGTGTTGTTTTGCTGTACTGTGCTGTCACGACCATAGAACACATAACACTGAGTCACGACTAGGATAGTGATTGGACATTTCATGCATACTGATCGTTGGACGAAAGTAACTAAATCACTCACCGCACTGCAAGTGGGGAAAGCGATTTTTTCAGTCACCAAAAGGAAAGGTCAAATAAGACACGCATGGAACATTTTTAGAAGTCAGATTTAGGTATTCACGTCCTGAAGCAACTCCTGCTGATGTTTCCTACTGTCTTGTGCTTTGATTTCTATCTTTGAATGCTGTTTGCTTGTGATTTACAATTATTTTTTTCGATAATTCATCATAATAACACAGAAAGGGACAAAGAAACGATTGTCAGATTACTGCACGAGACGACGAGACACAAAATGAGAGTTTAATGTTGTTTTGTGAGCAAACAACGGGATCAGCTAAGGTAGAGTATTATAAACACAAAAACTGCGGTAGTTTCATCAGAAGAAATCACTATACCTCTGAGTCACAGAAGCAAAGCGAATCTCAGGCTTTCGATTCTAGTTCTAGGAACTAGTTCGCGAACAAACTACTTTATGCAACACTACCACACGAAATATAGAAACAGCAAAAGAGTGGATATTCCAGTCTTTCAATTGAGATCAAGTGAAAACGATTCATTCATATTTTTTAACCGTTCCAATACATTCCACTAATCACAAATACATTCTCCCAGCCCAACATTATGAGACACTAATTTCAAATGTCAATTCCTCAATATTAAAACAAAAATATTTATATCAAAATTGGTTGAAAACCCTAGCCCGAGGTGAAAATAGTAGCTACTGTAACTCGTAGAAATTAATTTTTCCACAATACCATTTTCCAGCAATACCTTGACGTCGAATATCAACACAGAACAAGTGATGTTGGAGAATAGACCACAGAAGATTGATTATCGATCACAGGACGGATGGATACGAATTTCGAAACCTCCTAGTTGCCTTATTTCGCTACCTGAGAGGTGTATATTCACATCGTGGTTGACTGTGATTTGAAATATATTAAGATGAGACTTACACACGTTATAGCTAAAAAGTTTTATGACAAAGAAAGTAAAAAAAATAAAAAGGTATATTTGCTTAAAATGAGTGAATAAATAATAACGAACAATAAATAATCAAAAACAACAAATGAACAAAAATAGTAATTAAAACAGTAATTTCTAAAACAACATAATAAATGATATATATATATATATATATAGAATATATAGAACAGAATTTTTATATCTTTTAATTTTTTTTCATTGTAATAACATGTTTGAGCTCTAACGTGTATGATTCACATGTTAATATACTTCAAAATCAGTTAACCACGATGTAACTATACTAGACACCTCTCAGGCGGCGAAATATTGCAACGCAGCGCATTCATTCCATCCTGTGATCGATAATCGATCTTCTGTGATCTATTCTCCAACGTCACTGTAGTCTATGTTTTGTTGTCACTTCTTGCGTCAGTCGTCCCTACAATTGTAGGGCACCTTTATGGCCTCCTTGATTGTCAGAGTTTTCTACTTCTCCGTGTCAGCGCTCTCTTTGAGGTTATGTCACAAACATCTATTTGCATCAAATTGTGCTTGCTTTTGAGTTATATCATGTTTTATCAGCCTCAAATTTCCTATAATTTAAAAAGAAAACATATCTTCACAGTAGGAGAGCACTGACGCTGACCCGGGACAACTGTAATCTAGAAATTTTTGAAGTAGAGAAAGGAGTATGACAATCAAGGAGGCCATAAACGCGCCCTACAATTGTAGGGACGACTGACGATACGGGCCTTAATGTTTGCCGACAGCTAATCCGCTGTGCGTACAAAACCTTCTGACAGATCAGAGGACATCAGTCAGCCAGTGACCTTGACAGGTATCACAGTGGGTCGAAACTACATTGAGGACTAAAATTGCTTCGCAAGAGGCATTTAATGATCAATTACTCATCTCTAATGGACGGTCAGGGGACACCGTCGCACTGACGGGCCGTTGGCGATCTAGCTACGCCAACGGGCTTTGCCCCTCAGAGCTCTCCTTCATGGTGTCGCCGCGCGATGTGCCTGCCTGACTTCGCCCTCCCATCGTAAGCGTGTCGAACTTCGTACATCCAGAACTGGTCGATAAGACCGCTCCTATGTCCCGACGGTGTCGAGATCGTGTAAAAATCTACATGAGGAGATTTTCCCAGCTCTACTAACTTTAGGTAGTTCAAAAATGGGAATAACAAAGTTTCTTTATGCTCCTCAAAGCAGCCGCGGTGCCCTGGCATAAAAAAATAAAATATTTCAATTAAATATCAGCCAGCGCTTTGCTTTGTGCTCAATATTTTGTTTATCGACCCGGTAATGAATACAGTAATCTGACCAATAGAGGACATAACTTTCAAGAATCGTAATTAATACGATTTTTGTGATCACTAATCTTTTGAAAATTTTTGTTACAGTTGCAAAATGCGAAATTACGCGATTTAAGTCTTGCGTCTAAGTATGTTCGTAGTCTGAGTTCTTTTTGTCCATGTTGGGAACTCTGTGAAACTTACAGCTTTGTAAGCAGATCTTGATAATTGTAGTTATGTTCAGCCGTTTTAGCTTTTTAGTGTATAAACACCCTTTATTATTCAAAGACGTTATTAGGTCCTTGTAGTATTTTCACTTCTTTCTTCTAGTGAGTGTCTCCATATACAGGGTGTTTCTAATTTGGCACTTACCATTGGGATCTTGGAAACTGTAAGGGATACGAAGTCGCTTAAATGACAATTAGGAAGTTTCGAAATTCAAAGTACTTCCGGAGAGTACCGGAAAAACTGAATTTTCCCAAAATCGTTTTGATTTTTCCCTGACTTTATTTATATTGGGAATTCAAAATAAATTGCACATTAACAGTGCCACGTTTTCTCCTTTACAAGAAGGCATACTCAGAATTTCTATATGACGGTTCGCCTCTTGTCCTCCAGCATCAACTTTATTATTTCTTAAGGACGTTATACTGCATTTTTGCACAGATGAATAGAGCTTTCAATTTTAATTCAAAAAATGCATAATACGTCATACATTGACATTGTCAAACCTTGATTACTTTAAGAAAAACAGAACGTCCCAAAATGGTTTTAATTTTCTCCTGACTTTATTTGTGATGGGATTTCAAAATAAATTGCACATAAACTCTGCCACATTTTCTCCTCTACAAGACGGCACAATTAGAAATTCAATGTGACGTTTCGTCGTTCTGCAGCGTCAACTTAATTTTTTCTTATAGACGCCAAATGGGATTCTTACACACATGAATAGAATTTTTATTCTGATTTAAAAAATGTATGTCATACATTGACATTGCAAAACCTTAGTTATTCCAGAAGTTCCTAGATAGGCCTTGAAATTATCAGACGTTTGTTTCGCTCACCAGATTTATCCCAAAAACCGCCCTATTTTTTCTCTCTATTCGAGATGGGATTTCAATATAAATTGCATATTGTCATTGTTACTTATTCTCGTCTGCAAGATGGCGTATTCAAATTTCCAATTCGACATTTCTTCTTTCGACTTCCATAATCAATTTTGTTTTTTCATGCGGACACTATACTGGAATTTTGTACATTTAAATGGACTTTTTAAGCCCTAAATTCAGTGATTGTTAGTTGACCATAAATTTGGTGTTGGATGAAAATTAAAAGGAAATAGAAAGATATGGTGAAACCGGAATACAAAATGAAAATTTTATTGATGGTAATAACAATAATAACCATAAATAAGCAGAGATATTCAGTCTTCCAAACTCTGTTGCTATGCAAACAAATGACATCTAATAAATTCAAGGCCTATCTAGGAACTTCTGGAATAAATAAGGTTTTGCAATGTCAATGTATGGCATACATTTTTTAAATCAGAATAAAAATTCTATTCATGTGTGTAAGAATCCAATTTGGCGTCTATAAGAAAAAATTAAGTTGACGCTGCAGGACGACGAAACGTCACATTGAATTTCTAATTGTGCCGTCTTATAGAGGAGAAAATGTGGCAGAGTTTATGTGCAATTTATTTTGAAATCCCATCACAAATAAAGTCAGGAGAAAATTAAAACCATTTTGGGAACTTTCGATGTCGATTATCTGAATACACAACTTTGCTAAGATTTAAGTGGCTTCGTATCCCTTGAAGTTTCCGAGATACCAATGGTGAGGGTCGAATTTAAAATACCCTGTATAGGGAAAATATTATTTCTACCCCAGCACAAACAGTCAGTTACTCCCTCTCCATGGGCACCCGTGAGAAAAAGCTGAACCACAAAATCTCAAGAATTCGTTATTTTGTTTATTTTTTCATCAGCTTTGGGTTGGACTTACATAGCTAGAATATATAAATACTGTTTGTGCATACACTTCGCGGCTGGGCGACAAGGGAACAGGTAACAAAAACCCTACTATCCGAGTTTTATTAAAAGTCATTCACAATACTTCGTACATTTCTCATGCATAATCACTGCAGACGTTTATTCAGAATTCTTAGTATGCGTTTATTTCTTCAACTTGTCATTCGATGTGTGGATTCATATTTCTTCGAATTTATGTTTATACTTTATATATGAGAATTGAATGGTAATTACTGAGCAAACCTCCTTGACCTTTCTGGGTGCTGTTATTTTTTTAGAAAGTGTCCATGTTTTCCTCTCTAAAGGAAAATTCGGGCACATTTGGATAGTTGGACGAAAAATCCTAGATCATTCTGGTTTACAACTTTTTCAAAATTGTCTACTTCATTCTGAAAAAAATTACATTCGAATAATTATTGTACTTGATTTCGAAATCTGACAACTTACTGGAAAATTATTTGCTGACTGATTTGACAGTCATCAAACAGTCAAGTTTCTGTACGAACACCGGATTAGTTGTCGGTAATCGGTCTGCCCTCCCTCAACCAACTCGTAACGTTCTCATGTACGCAATTAATACAGTCAGCGACGTGTCAGTGACAGCTAACTGCGTGAACTAGTTCATGACTTGTCGCCGACTATCAGTTTGCTGATTGTCAGCAAACAGCCGGTACGAACAAACCATAGAATGATCACAAGATGCCTTATTTTGAAGCTCCTTATCACCGCTTTACAGCCCCAAAACAAAAAGTCACTATTTTTCAAGCTGGCGGACTAACCTGTCAGCGTTGAGCGTTTTTGGATATTGAATCGTTTATAACTCGACAACAAACTAATATCACAAAGTTATAATATGTTATATCAATCTTCGTATTTGTGCATATCTTATCTTATGACACATTTTGAATTTCTCACTGATAATCCATAGAGCCTCCGTGGTTCGTTCCATTGGAATGTTTTCAATATGTATTTACATTGTGTATTGTTGATATGAATAAACGAATTTGAATTTTTGAATTTATTTCATGAAGGATAGTCACCAAATTATTTGAATACGTTCTTTCTTAGTCGGTCCGCACCATCGCGTCGCGTGGACTGGTAGCACGAAACAGTAGACTAAATTCATCCAAAAACCGATTTACAGAGGTTTCCGCACTTCACAACTGGCGCTCCATTTTTCAACATTTTCTAATGCAATTTTTACAGCGTGTTGAAAACAAAGCTCCACATGGTGCTACCGATCCACTTTTTCTATTTTATCCACCCTTATATTTTTAAAAAATTAAGAAGTTCAACACAAATAGTAAGCATTTCAACCCACCAACATCTTTGCGCAAAAACTATTTTGAAAAGAGCACAAGTGCACTTAAAATAAGTGGGCCAAAACTATTTTGAAAAGTGCACAAGTGCACTTAAAATAGGTGATTTTTTTATAGTTCTGTCATTAACCCGTAACCACTTTTATCACGTTGAGTGTGATGTGGAGTTTTTAAGACTCTCGAGTATATTTTTAGAATACGAAATAGTATAGTATGTATTTATGTTTGGTTTGTTATAAATTTTATTATAAACATCAAATTTGATGATTATCGTTAACCTTCTTCATATATACTCGTGATGGGCCGCTGTATTTTTGACGAATTTGTTCCAATTTTTTGTTCGTAGAAGTTACGATAATGGCTATTATTTTTTCAATGAACGAAGTGCTCAAAATTTTAACTGGATTTGCTTCATGTTCTGAATTTAGAGCTTCGTCTTTGAGACCAAGTAGCGTAAGAATTATATTATGGCTGACTGTAGGCACATTTCTTGTTGATTCCATAAAGGACCATTTATGTTTTTTTTTCATAAAAGTGTGTTTCTGTAGTCGAATCGTTAAAGCTATTTTCACTTGAAAATGACTTCTGCGTTATACCATCGTTGAGCAGAAATTGATCGTCATCATCCGGAGTCTCCTCGCTGTCGCTGTCGTGGTCACTCACAATTTCACTGCTATACCATCGTGAGTGTACTCTCATAGTCTTTAGCGTTTATTGTAACAGTCTCTTTTAATGTACTGGCACGTAATTCCTTCTAAAATATCATATATGTAAAAACAAACATTAAAATTATCAACCACAAAAACTTACGATAAGAGTGAGGTGGAGCCCGTGGGACTCCTTGACGTATAAAAACACAAGCACCCAAACACATGTTTCAGGTAGATCTGCAACCACCGTGTCAAACAGGACTCGCATATCCAAACTAAAGTTAAATAGGCGTACATTGTTGTCACTTGATACAAAAAGTAGTTATAGCAAAAAAAATATCTGCCGGAGTCTGATAGACTCAACCTCACCAGTTACGGGTTAAACTCATGTTTTTGAACCCTTATAATTGGCTTGCAACTCACTAAATCGCAGCCGCCGTACCGAGTGAATCTACAATTCCTTCTCGTTATCACGTCATTGGGAGTAATGTTTTTATCTACGGGAATATGGATGTCTCTGCTTATATCCAGAGAAACATCACATACTGCACAACACAAATTGAAGTTACGGCGAAATGGCTACATTCATGATGGGTCATGAAATTCAGATCAAAATCTAGGTATAAATTCCGCTAAATTATCATTCTCAAAAACATATTTATTAGGCAAATCGAGGATTTTAAAGTTCAACGCTAAATTCCCCTATACTTCGCTGAAGTGATTACCTATTTCCAAGGACCTAATAATTCCCATTATAAATATCCGAATTTATTCCTCCCTACTATCGGCAGTTGCAGATCTGTTGGCTCTCGGTGTCAAACCTATATCGCAGGTACCGATTTTGTCAAATCGTGAGCACATTAGTCATCGGATTTTCGTTACTTAAATTTCCTTTAATCACTGGGATCAGAAGCTTCTTAATAATAGAACGTGTTTCACTGATAAAGATGCAACATTTATAATCACCTTCTATAACCCCCACTTTTTAAGCACGACAATTTTGTTGTGACAATGATTAGGAACCCCTGAAACGTCAAAAACGGAGTTTCAACGATACTAACCGCCACTGGGCTAAAACTACGAAACTTTGGCAATAGTAGTAACCCTGTGTGGAAATACATAAAAATTCGATCGGTAATTTCCAAGTTATACACGGGCAAAGGATTAGCAGACACTGGCGTGGGAAGTATAACTGCTTTAAGATAGAGGAGTTAAAATTTGTAATTTGCCGAAGCAGCGTAAACGTCAGGAAATCAGTATATTCACCACCTGAAGTTTCATTTATTGTCCAGTGTAAGCTAGAGATATCAGAGAGACAACCTGAGGATAAGTTCAGTAGTTACATTTACGTGATTAGTTACGCATCAGCGATCGCGATTATGAACGCCTATCTGCAGAACTTCCAGAAATCCAATTAGTAGAAACGGACGCTTCATTTTTCAATATTTTTGAATGAAATTTTTACAGTGTGCTTAAAACAAAATTCTACAGGGTGCTATCGAGCCACTTTTTCATTTTTTTGCTAGGCTCTTTTTTAAAAAAATCGCAAAGTTCCACAAAAAAGTAAGCATGTTAACCCACCATAAATCTTGCGCAAAAACAAAATGTCAAAAAGTGCTCCGATAGCACCCTGAGCAGCTGTCTTCTGAACATACTATATGAATTTCCTTCAAAAATATGGGAAAAATGGAGTGTCAGTTTCGAAGCAGCTGAACCAGTGGCGCTCCCAGAATTTCAGTCTGGGAGGGGTAAAATGGAAAGTAAATTCTCAGTGTGACGTACTCAAGAGTTATAATGATTTAAAATTAAAAGCATGGACATATGCAGACATTTGAATTTGTTACAGTAATTTCTGTAGAAAATACATACATTTTTTTTCAATTTTGAATCATACGAAATCAAAGTGTAAATAAAGCAAACCAAGCTCGAACAATCTTCATATATTAAAACAAAATGTAAAATAATATAATCTATCACAGACTTTTCTACATAACAATGTCAGACAAAACAACAAAAAATACATCTTCATGAAAAAAGTAACAATAACAAATATGTTACGACTTCAATAAAGTATAAAACTGAATGTAAATCAAAATAAAATTCTTAATCATGAGAAAAACACAAAAAATATTGAATGCAAAAATACATTCTCTTAGCCAGTCTCAAAAAACAAAAACATATAAACTATGAAACTACGTCAGTTCACAGTCTCAAAATAAAACATTATATTAGCTTAGAAAGTGATTTGAACAGAATTTGAACATACTTTTATATCAATCTGCTGGCCAATAAATAAAACCACATATCTTGATTGGATACTTTGGAAAAGATCACCGTGGTGGTTTACACGTAAGTAAACCCTTAACTACATCTGGTTTTTTATTTATTGGCCAACAAAAGGGAGATGGATTTGAGAGACAACCTTAGACAAAGTTCAGGTGTTATCATATTACAAAATCAAGGCGCCTATTCTTTTGCTGGCGAACCGATCTATGATTGTATTCACGCCTCTTTTAATATCCCTATGCATATACAAAAGACCTAAACCCACTAATCGCTCTTGTAACATACTGGAGCGCAGAAAGTTTTTATCCTCTTTAGATGGGAGAAACTTCTTTTAGATGTCGCAAACTTACCGGCAATGAAATCAATAACTGTAGGCATCTATTAATTGAAATGTTTTCATCACATGATAAATACAGTGACATTCCACTGACTATAATATCTTGTGTACGTGACTTCCAAAGGTCAAATTCTGCTTTTAATCTGGTACTTATTAAATTTTTGTTTTCGTTACTATTTAGTCCATGCAAATATTTAGAGATTGTTTCTAATATGTGTTGAGGATAGGTAAGCAGAGCAATTCAACTCGCAGTGGTCTTCGGTTCAGAACAGTTTATTGATTACATGTACATGAATGGGTAGATAAGCGACAGGTGTAGATCGGGCTTCCGCGTTCCACGATCCGCGCGCGTGTGCTGGCTGCTGTTGTACTTCGACTGCTTCCCACGACTGACTCTTCACAACTGACTTCATTCTGTGGTGCGGCGCGCGGGGACAGGACGGCGGTTACAAGCTTCTAGGTTAGGCGACGTGTCTGGTCGTCTCGCCAGTAGCGGCGCGGCGGGGTGACGCTAGTACGCGTTCCAACACTTCCCCTCGAGACGTAGCAGACACATACAGGTTCTGGTCCGTCGTCTGTAATCCCAAAAGTTCCATGCACTTCCGATGTTTTGCCCTCGACAACCCCTTCGTCAGTACGTCTGCGGCCATTTCAGAAGATGGTGTATGCTTCAACTTAAACTTCTTCTGTTCCAAGGCCTCCCGCACAAAATGGTAACGTATGTCGATGTGCTTACTTCTGGAATGATATCTTGGGTTCTCGGCCAATTTTATAGCACTCATATTGTCGCTATACAGGGTTACGTTAGCGAGTCTTTCGAACCCAAGTTCGGTCATGAACTTGCCCAAGTAGATTGCTTCCTTGGCAGCTTCGGTGGTACCCATATATTCCGCTTCGGTGGTAGACAATGCCACTGTGGCTTGCTTCTTCGATTCCACGATACGGGTCCGCCTGATAGGATGAATGAGAATCCGGTATACGAATGTCTATCGTCAGGGCAGTTTGCCCAATCAGCATCAACGAATCCTCTTAGATTCATGTCTTCTCGTTGGTATACTATCGAGTGATCGATGGTGCCCTTCAGATACCTAAGTACTCGCTTTGCGGCTGTCCAGTGTTCCTTAGTGTAACAGTTGTTGAACTGTCCTATGTAGCTTACGGTAAAGCTAATATCGGGTCTCGTTCCCAACGATAGATAGGTTAGCGCACCTATAAGCTCCCTATACGGTAGCTTCAGCTCTTCACTAGATGGGCTCTCCGTCGGTTTCCTTAACTTCGTTCCTGGATCAAGTGGAGTGCTTACAGTGTTCGCATCCGCCATCTTGAATCGATCTAGTATTTCCAAGATATATGCTCTCTGGCTTAGACTTATCTTGTTTTTCTTGAGTGAAAATTCCATCCCTAGGCAATGATTAACTGATCCCAGATCTTTCATTTCAAATCTTTCAGATAATTTGGCTTTTAGGGACGATATTGCCTTTTTGTCACGTGATGCGATAATCAGATCGTCTACATAAGTGACAATTATCATAATGTCTTCCCCTGTTTTACTAGTAAATACACATGGGTCGGACTTAGTTGGATTTGCACCACATTCACTAAGTGTCAGGCTTAGTTTCTGACACCAGCTCCGACCGGCTTGCTTCAGGCCGTATAGTGACTTCCTAAGTAGACATACTTTATCACCTTTTCCCAGTGTGTTCAAGGTATCTCGAGCCTTCTTTCTGGTAGCCTCGTTGTATTTGGAGTTATCACAAATAATCTTCAATGATTCATCCAAATATTCGGGGGTTTCCATGTAAATCGTCTCATCTAGACTTCCATTTAAGTATGCGCAGGTAACATCCAGTTGCTGCATGTCCATATTTAAATGTGCTGCTAGGGCAGATACAAGTCTTATGGAGCTAAGCCTTGCTACAGGGGCAAAAGTCTCGTTGAAATGTGTTCCGGGCTTTTGGCTAAATCCCCGAGCGACTAGTCTTGCCTTCCTCCTTTCGATAGTTCCATCAGGCTTGTACTTGTTTCTCAGGACAATACGGCTTCCAACGATGTGCTGGTTACATGGTCGGTCGATTAATTCCCAAGTACCATTCTTCAAGATAGATGCCACTTCGTCTGCCATCGCCTTGTGCCATTCGTCAGCGTCCTCGCCTCTGACTGCCTGATGCATCGGGACCTCGGACAGTAATACCTCTTCAGAAGAGAGTGCTGAACCTCTCGGGGGTGTCCTGTACCTATATATCTTTCTAGGTCTTCCCCTCGAACCAGTTCGCCGAATTCTGGGTCTCCCGCGGGCACGCCTGGGTGGCTCAGAATCGTGATCAACCTCGGGCTCTTCTTGTTCCGTTGTAGGAGATTCATGTTCTGGATTTTCGTTCTCGACAACTGGGGATAGCTGTACCTCGATAGTATGCGTCTCAGATTCATTCTCCTTGGATGATCCTTCCAGAATAAAATCTGTCCATTCTTGGCTTGTGACTTCTGCGTTTCCAAGAACTTAACATCCCTCGTGACTACGAATTTATTCTCCTTCGGCAACCAGACCTTGTATCCTTTCGTTTGTTCCGAATACCCTATGAAAATTCCTTACATCTTGCGTCTTGCGTCTAGCTTCCCCTTGGCCTGATCTTGGTTAGACAGAAGACCTTGCAACCAAAATCTCTGAGATGCGAAAACGTCGGGAGTCTTTCCAGTCCACTTTTCGTATGGTGTTAACCCGTTCAGACCTTTTGGATGGACATCTGTTCCGCAAATAGTTGGCCGTGTTGATGGCTTCAGCCCAAAAGATCGGAGGTAAGCCGGACTGCATGATTAGACAACGTGCTGTATCCAAGAGAGTGCGTTTTTCCTCTCCGCTATACCGTTCTGTTCCGGAGTGTATGGCAAGTCAAGCGACGTGAAATTCCGTGCTTTTCAGGAGATCCTCCATTTCCTTACATGTGTACTCCGTCCCGTTGTCAGATTGGATGCACTTTATCTTTTTGTTCTTTTCGTTTTCGACCAGTGTAATATATTCCTGAGTCTTTCGCACAACTTCATTTTTATGTTTCATGAAGATACCGTGCAATACCTAGAAATAATCATCTATGAATTCGACAAAATATTTGTACTTCGAGTGAGATTCTACGCGCATGGGACCGCAAACATCAGTATGTACGATTTCTAGCATTTCCGATTCCCTGTCAGACTTCTTCGGGAATGGTGAACGCGTCATTTTCGCGTATGCAAATTTCGCAATTAAGTTCCTCATTATTAGGCATATTTTCAATATTTTATTCCACCTAATCTTCCTTTCTTCAATGAAGAATTCAAATCCTGAAAGTTCAAATGTCCTAATCTACGATGCCATAGTTTGACATTTTTAGAATTCATGGTCGAAATGAAGCTGATTTATTCTGGCTTCGCCTTCTCTCGCGTAGTATAAATCGCCACTACGATCGGCTACAACTTTTATACACCATTACTATCATAGATCAAAGCATTTTCTTTCTTGAATAAAACTTCAAATCCTTTATCGGTAATCTTTGCAACAGAAAGTAAGTTTACTCTTAGGTCGGGAACATGAAAAGCTTTGTGGAGCGAGATGTTTTTCGTGTCGCCAAAAACGTCAGCAACAAACGTAGCTGTTCCGGAACCTTTAATGTCCGTAAATTCACTATTTGCTAAATTCAAATGATCATGTCTACGTTCAAGTCAGAAAAACAACTAATGTCTTTACATAAGTGAGACGTTGCGCCACTGTCTAGACACCATTTCAGTCTTTTGTGATTCTGTTCAACATGATAACATTCCGCGGTAACGAGTCCCACGTGTTCGGAACAGTTCGCTTCACTTTTGTAAGAATTGGCAACAGTCTTACCTTTGTCTGGACATTCAGCGGCCTTGTGGCCTACTTTTCGGCATCTGTGACACTTATACCTGAACGTTCTTCTGCCTTCCGAGACGCCGCTGCCTCGTGCACCTTCCGAGACGCCACTGCCCCGTCCGCCATTTCCTGCGCGTGACCGTGATTTTTCCCATAATTCCGCTTCACGAACATGGCGCCTTCCGTTTCTCGAACGTCGCCTTTCCGCGCAGTATACTCTTCTATAATTTTTATTCGAAGAATTTCCGGGGATGGTAATTCGTCTCTAGACTCAATTGCACACCTGAAGTTTTCAAAACTGGCTGGCAGGCTATACAGTAGCATTATCGCTAATAGATCTGCATTGATTTCTACATCCATGTCATTTAACTTGTCAACTGCATCGAAAAATGAGTTTAAATGACATCGTATGTCCTGTCCCTCTTCCATACGTTGCAGTGTAAGCTGTTTGAGCAATGTGGCCTTTCTAGCGGGTCCTTTTGATTGGTAAATACCCTCCAACTTTTGCCACAGTTCCTTGGATGTATTACAGTTCTTTACCTGTTTGATTTCTGAGGGGCTTATTGACAAAATTATGTCCGACATCGCCTTGCTGTCACCTTTAGTCCAGGCTTCTACAGCTCTCGTGGATGCCTCGTCCCCATCATCTATCCGTGGCTGCTTTATCTCGCCAGATACATAACTCCAGTGATCGTTTCTTACCAGCAACGCCTTCATCTGTATTTTCCACGTGTCGTAGTTATCCCTGCTAAGCGAGTCTATACAGGATACTTTTGCCACACTCATGTTTGATAACACTAGTCACACACTTCCTATATTATCTTCAGCACTTGCAATAATTGTTCAATGTCCGTAGCACTGTCTCTGGGCACGTAACCTGTTGAGGATAGGTAAGCAGAGCAATTCAACTCGCAGTGGTCTTCGGTTCAGAACAGTTTATTGATTACATGTACATGGATGGCTAGATAAGCGACAGGTGTAGATCGGGCTTCCGCGTTCCGCGATCCGCGCGCGTGTGCTGGCTGCTGTACTTCGACTGCTTCCCACGACTGACTCATCACGACTGACTGCATTCCGAGGTGCGGCGCGCGGGGACAGGACGGCGGTTACAAGCTTCTAGGTTAGGCAACCTGTCTGGTCGTCTCGCCAGTAGCGGCGCGGCGGGGTGACGCTAGTACGCGTTCCAACATTATTATTATTATTATTAATTATTATTATAACTATTATTATTATTATTATAATTACAATTATTATGATTATTATATTATTATTATGCTATTTATTATAATTATTATTATTAAATTATAGTTATTATTATTATTATTATTTTTTATTATTATTATTATGATTGTTATTATTATTATTATTATTATATTATTGTTTAATTATATAATTATAATTATTATTATTATTATTATTATTATTATTTATAAATTATTATTATTATTATTATTATGATTGTTATTATCATTATTATGATTATTATTATTATAATAATAATTATTATTATTATTGTAATTATATTATTTTAATTATAACTTATTATTTTATTATTATGATTGTTATAATTATTTATTATTATTATTATATAATTACTATTATTATGATTATTATTATTATAATAATTAATATTATTATACGATCGGAGGAGATTGCACGACGTGTGTGTTATTATTCGGGCTTTTAAATCGTTTTATTAAGTTTTTCGCGTCGCGAGTGTTTTCCCGAACTTCTTATTGGGTATTATTCTTGTGATTGCAGGTGTACTTGTGTTTAATTCAATTCAAGTTGTGCGGCTAGAGGCCGTAATTGATAGTTGTTTGTCTACGTCTAACATCCTTATCACAGAGGCCCCACTGCTACCATTGCTTGTCTCGTGGGGCGTAGCCGCCTGTGGTAGTGCTGATCGGTGAGTCGTGTATTAAAGAACCTTCAGCAAATTTGTCCTGTTACCAGGGACACGTAAGTGAAGAAGTGTACAATTGTGCTTTTTGTCACTTGATGCTCATAATATAACGGCACTTAGACCTTTTTCCGAGTAAGTGCTGGCACTTTTTATTACTAAGTGCCAAGC